>KI628689.1:0-88760 GCA_000503235.1 Sclerotinia borealis F-4128 | reverse complement strand
TCTAATAGATCTATATTTATATATTTATAAAGAATGAGATTTAATATTACTTATATATATAAATAATATAATTATAACAACCAAGAATTCAAATAAGCTGAATTAGTTTATAGAAAGCTATCTATAAGATTCAATATTAAAAATCTGAAAAAAAATCCATAAGATTATCCAGATACTAAAAAATAATCAAAAAACATTAATATTGATTAAAAATCCACATTTGTATAAGAGATCTAAGCATATTGATATATACTATCACTTCATCAGAGACTTAATGGAAAAGGGAAAGATCTTTGTTAACTATATCAATATTACTAATATAATAACTGATAGGATAATAAAGCTATATAAAAGAATAATATTCAAAAGATTCCGGAAAATATTGAGATTGGAAGTGTAAAAAAGAATAACACGAGTGGAATATAGGAAGAAGTAACCTTAATAGAAAATGTTGGAAATTAAGATTATATATCATATATTCTATATATATATCTATCTTATCTTCCCTAACATTAGTTCAGATAGATGCCTTAGGCATTCATTCACCATATAGTTGAGGTTGTTCTATATATCTCCTTCACTTTATATATTGTATAATATACCTTTCTTAAGATAGTCAATAATGCTGCTACTTCCACCACGCCATAGGGCATCACTTTCTTACATACAAGTCTATATATATATGAGGTAATATAACACAATAACGAAACTATGAAATCATGAAATAGAAATTGTATTATAAGAAAAAATAATGATGCCGAGTTAGGAAGGCGGGGTTTTTTTTAGCATTGGGTAATTTATATTTATATGAGGGGCACCAAGAGTTTATAAAGGATTGAAAATCCTTCGTAAGTACGCTACCTATTCTACCGGTATATATATACATGTTGCCAAGGATCAAAAGTACATGGAGTAGAATGGAATTTGACGCTGAAAGATTACAAGCAGATAACCGCTCCTTATTGCCAATAATGTTTCTATGTATAATTTACAAAAGGAAGTATCCAAGTAGGAAAGAAAAGAGAAGTGTGTAAATAGGTAGGTAGTAGGTATCCAAGTCTTGCTTTACCTACCAGTGACTTTTCGCTCGTACCATCGCAGTGGAAAATACGTCACGATGGTGAAAACGCCACTCAGGAAAATACCAACATCACCTCCAAAGGGTCCGAATTTTTTCGCAATCGGACCTGGTTATGGTGTTAGTATGTAATAGGGTTTGGAGATGAGAGCGTTTGCTTACCGATATACCAGACTTGAGCCATGCCCGGTAGGCCACCACCCAAATAACCGAACAAAAGAGCCATGACAGCAGCTAAACCCCATGGTAGTTTTCCAGGTCTATCCCAAAAGTTCAATTCGTAACCTTCTGTGCGACGGAACCATTTGTCTTCTATGAGAAGAATACATGTGAAAGAAACTGTCCAGTATCCAAGGAGGGAGACAAAATCGCTGACGATGCTCGATAAGTGTGACCTGCCGGCAATTGCGAGAACGGCGACGACTAGAGCATTGGCGAATGACCAGACAATTCTTGGGATTGCGTGGAAATAATGACCAAGTAGTTGAAGGGATAGACCACTCGAGTAATTTACCGCGACGTTGTTGCCGATGACGGAGAAAACCAGGAGAACAAGACAGAATTTGGCGAAACGAAAAGGGTGGTAAGCCTCTAGAAGAAGACCACCAAGTCCATGGTCCTCATATGCTACGGCGAAAGTTGGATTTGATTGTGAAGCCAATGCCGCATTTCCAAGACATGCACCGATGACTGTCACAAAGATCGTAGGGAGACAAATTCCCATGATGGTTAGACAGAACATCTTCCAGCCTTTAGTATCCGCGGGGTAGTTGCAGTAGTAATCCGAGGCAATTGAGCACCATCCAGATGCAGAGGAAAAGCAAACAGCGAAGAAACTTAGCCAGGAGCCAGAGAATCCAAGTCCAGATACAGAAGATGGAAGATTTGGCTCCATCTTAGGAGCGACTTGACCAATCAAGATACACATGAGAATGAATGTCATGATCCACGAGTATTTCTCCCATGTATGAATGAGTTTGAAGCCGAAGATTGATACCACGTAACTGATAACCGCGATGATGATAATTCCAACCACAATTGTCATTTTATAATCGGAGACGGCAGCCAGAATTTGACCCACAACCACAATATTGACCACGGCAAAACCTCCACCAATAACAACATTGAGAACCGAGCAGAGTTTTGCGCCGTAGAATCCGAAAGAGTATCGAGAACATGCAATCGCACGGAGACCGAGCTTGAACCTCGTTAGCAGTATTCAAGTATCACGTTTCTAGAACACTTACCTTTGGACCTAGAGTACCACAAAACGCAGTGCAAGCGGCTCCCAAAATCGTTGCAACAATAATGGCGCTAACCGCCTGACTCAAAGAGAGACCATATACTTCGGGATCCGTACCAAGAAGGCCAATTGGTAGGGTACCAACATGACATGTGAGAGACCACCAGAGAAAGAAGACATTGAGAATGGACGGAGGTTGCTTGTCTTCTTCATGTATCCTATCAATGCCTTGCGTTTCTATCCCCAGTTTCTCGTCAAGCCATTCTTCACCACGTCGCAGTGTGCGCAAGAAGCCTTTTTGTTCTCGAAGTTCTCTAGCCAAAACTACCTCCTCGGATTCGCCCTCGGATGAATGAGTTCCATCCGCGTTCACAACAGGACCCAGGTCTTTCTCGAGGCGGCCGTTTTCTAGATCAAGGGATTGTTTAACATCATGAGCATGTTTTAGATCAACATGATCACCTTGAACGAAGTCTGCCATTGCTCCAATGTCGTCAATATTGATAGGTAAAAAAATGAAAAGAGAAGACTTTTAAGGATGGGTAGGACAATCGGAGGGGGAATATGACCAAGTTACATATGTATGCAGTGGAAAGCTAAGGCTTGACATTCTAGAAGAAAAATTTAATTCATGGAAGGTGCCTCACATATCTCGGGACGAATCAATTAAACAGGGAACGATAGGTGAGCTGTACGAAACCTGATAAGGACTTCACGAAGATGGGGAAGTTTTTAGCAAATCCTTTGGTGATTTTCACTGGTTCGTGGTAGATAAGCGTCCTGGTTGGTTCCTTCTTGGCGGTTCTCTATCAGGAAGGTATTTTGTGGTTAGTGGATCAAGGTACCGATGTGGAAATATGGCGGACGCTCCGTTTCCCATATCCTTCAAAATTGGCCGAGGGGGCACAGGATAGCAGGACCATGGTAAATGTATATAAAGAACCAAGAAGATACCCCAGGTTGGGGTAATTATTGGATTTTTGAAATGGATTTCATCGGCGCACGCCGTTCACCACGTTTCGGGAGAATCACCTTGCCACTAATGGGAGATAATCCAGCCTTGTTAGAAGCAGGGTTCGGAAGATAGTGGTCCAATTGTCTGATATGAAGAATCGTAAGAACCTTGAAAACAAAGCCATATTATCTTTTCAATTAGATGCTGAGATGAGAGGAGACGGGAAAAGATACTGGCATGAGGGGCATCTGTAGTACAATGCAATAGTTAAAAAGAAGAGCCACGAAAAGGTATCATGCGGATGGCCGGAGTAACGGCTCCATGTTGTGAAGAGGGAATGAGGAAACGTTCTTGTGTAACGAAACACTGGTTGACATATCCAAATGAAGGAAGAGATCGTGTTTGTCAATGCAGTGACCGAAAACTGACGGTGCAAGGATTGATGTGACCCGTGTGACTTGATAAGGTAAAGAAGTGGCGCGGGGATAATCACGTGTCACCAACCGGCCAAGTTGTCACATTGAAGTTGTGTTATTTGTAAAATAGAGTGTATGAGAGGAGCATAACGGACTTCATCTCAAGTCATGGACTTTAGACAAAATCATGTCTAGATAAGGGCTGGAACTAATCTCGGTATAATAAGATGGCCTATCTAGTATATACCTACGGGTGGGTATACTCTAAGCGGGGTGTGGTATCGAGCTTGAGAACATCGTTCATCCCCTGGTAATACATATTTCCCTACTCGGCCGACATAGTCCAGAAGGATAGGATGTATTTTAACCGGCTGCATGCTTTCCTTGTTGTTCTGCAGCAGCTTGAACGATGAGAATTCAGAACTCCACATTTGCCCAGGCAAAAGAATCAGACTTATCTAGCCTTGGTAGGGAAAGACCATTGGCGCCAAGGAAGCTTGTCTTAAATTGGGCGTGAATGGTGAGCCGACTCATACTCAAATTCAACGACATCAAACATTCCAGTAGGTTACAATGGGATTCCTCGCTTGAAGAGAATCTTCTCCAAGTAGTATGGAGCTCATCGTCAACCTTTCGGACCTCAAGACCGTATCATGTTGCTGACCTTGCCATTCATGTTTCCCTGAGCCTGGTAGCGATGTTATATTGTTTGATGAAGAGGTTTTCCTACTGTTTTGGGCATCATATCCCTCCTGTCCCTTTTACTCAATGCTTTGGTCCTTTTTTTGGTTTTTCATAGCTGGAAGCTTGCTTCTTCAACTTTTGGCACCAGAAAATCAGGCCTGCAATGCGGCCACCGGGGTGTACTCATCAAATAACCAGGCCATTCTACATTAAGTTATAATGCTTGGATCCTTTCAGCTGTTGAAAATCGTAGTGGAAACTTCCCAAAGCTTTTTATAAGGCGAAAGACATTGCCGAGAAACTTCAGAGCATAACCGAATGTCCAAGTACAACTACTTGTTCAACAGTACTTCTTGAGACTAGAGTTTACTCTCCATGTCTTTGACATTAGTTTAACAGAACAGCTTTTTCTCAGTCATTTGTTGACTTCTCATCTCAATTCTCTAGTAGTATACTGACTAGTTTGTATTATCATTTTGTATCTGGAAAACACAGGTTGTAGAAGGATTGACAAGAAAAAGGAGGAATAGGTGGAGAGAGAAACATGAAAATAATTGTGTGAAGTCCTTTTAATGAACAAATAAGGGAGCTGTTCATCACACTTATTTTGCTTTGTCACTTTGGCTGTATGGTACCAACATTGGAGGTGGACCGGACTGGTGAGGTACAAGTTCACCGAGGTTTATTTCCAGACTTAAGATCAAATGATCGATACAGCAGAAAGGTGAAGAATCAACAAAGTGAATTATATCTCGGCTAGGTCATGCGAAGAGTCCATAAACAATACTTTCCCAAAGTATTTTGAGAACCTGTTTTGAAATACATTTGTATCAAGTCAATTATACAAGACCATTGAGTATACACAATGCAACAACATCAAAG
This sequence comes from Sclerotinia borealis F-4128, assembly GCA_000503235.1. NCBI lineage: Eukaryota > Fungi > Ascomycota > Leotiomycetes > Helotiales > Sclerotiniaceae > Sclerotinia > Sclerotinia borealis. The sequence continues at coordinate 83,502 of KI628689.1, read as the reverse complement.
AGATGAGATGTCTCTTCACCTGCCTCCAAAGAAGCGTATATGCTTAGATTTAAACCACTATTCTATACCTGGCGTCGCAGCAGTTAAGATAAACAAGAGTCTATTGTCGTCGACCGCTATCCTAGAATCATTGCCAAATATCGTTGACCAACAAGGCCCAATACAATATGTGGTATTATTCACCTTTCTCAACATCGATGATTTTATAGACTTGTAGTGCATAACACTGACAAGTTTCAGGCCACACAGAAATGTGAACATCCCTTGAATCATTTCTATATCTTTCGTTGGCTCCCCAAGGAACTTCAAATTCATATATGGAGCACTGCTGCTACAGATATCGTTGCACAAATCATCACGATATCCAGCGAGAATCAACACAGTCAACCACGGCAGCAAACCAACCAATACCATCAAGGCAGCGCATACATACACAACCAACCCATTATCCTCACAGCTCGATACGTTGTTCCACATATGCTGCACGTCTGTCAAAACGCTAGAGAAGTAGCTTTGAAATACTACCGACCGGTCTTCGCTCGCGAAATCGGAGGCGCACCTATCTACATGACCATTGACGACCATCGTACTCCGGACACCATATTCTTCAGCGACCTAACCGCGCTCCAAATGCTCCGCTCACGCACTCAGAATTTCCGAATCATGAAAAACGACATGGATTTCATCAAATCCGCCATCGTATGCACGAACATCCACAAGAACCCTCGAAAAAACTCGCAAAATCTCCGCTGGCTCACTTCCTCCCTGCGAGAAATTGACACGTTGTGGATTGCAAAGGAGAAACCATGTACGTGTGATACTAGCAGGATAAGACTACCAATGATGTTGAACCATACGCAGTATCTATGGGCACATATCATGATTTCTCAACGCGCTACTGTGCAGCAAAGGAAAAATTTGGCGGGTTTTCATATGGATGTTGAAGCGGTGAGATGTGTACAGGATCCGAGTTATTGTGCTACGAAATGGGGATTTAGGGTTCCGGAGGCTAAAATCGTTTCGATACATCAGTTGAAGGCGATGGCTGGTCTGGTTGTCGGGAGAAGGTATGTTTGAAATATACCTAGTAGTATGTGGAGAGTTTGGTGGCTAATTGTTTTGTTGTAGCCCACAGTCTCGTGTTACTCTTGAGTATCTTCATGATAGTTGAAGGATGCTCCTTTCGTTTAGGATTACTTTACAATAGAGATTCAAGGGTTCGTATTGGACGGAATCGGAATCTTCTTTGTACAATTGGTGTATGAAATATAATTGGTAAGGACGGGGTAAAAATTGAACGGTTGTGAAGCAGGATGGTTATATGGTGGTGATGATATGAAAATCATCTACAGTACTACTATACTAGTAAACACCGACTGTCAATCACTAGCCCTACTCGAGTATGCATATAATGCACTTGCCAGTGGTCCACTCTCCCATGTGTTCATGAAGTAGTACCACATGCATGTATGGATACCGGAAGAAACTAGTGATTCTTATGATATTCAGAAGTTCACAAAATTATATTCCCGCAAAACTTCCTCCTTCAACATAATCTTACCGACGAAGTGATTGTGCTGGTAGTGCATATATTTCTCCATGAGTCCATGTACAGTTTTCCAAATTCCCAAAATCAAGTGATTTTCAATCCCCTATAGCACATCCTGATGGGAATATCTCATTGAGTGCCTTCTCTCACTCATACTGCTGCTGTGCTGATGTGATGGCTAAAGTCCCTTCGAATACCAAATACCTTTCTTGGCTCAATCACAACTTTTAATCTTTTGTCCATTGACAATAGGATATGTATCCTAAGATTGGACTTTCGCTGTCCATTTTCAATTCTCGATATACCATTCATTATATACCCTATGAGATTCTGGGTTGAACAATGAAATAGGAATCGAGCATGCATCAGTTTGTGCAAATAATTCATTTTTGCATCCAAATCAACTACCACAATTTTTCCAGAATGAAAGAGAAGGACAGCGATGAGTATGAGACACAATCATATTGATATATTCTAAAAGTATCCGCTTTTCTATACTCGAGTATAAAGCCAAACTTTCTACGTCCTCCAAAAAGTCTACACCTCTACACCTCTATACCTCTACCTGCCAGAAAATTTCGATTCGAGTGTATCTTCTCTTCTCTTCTCTTCTCTTGCGAAACACATCTGGCCTGGCTATATTTTCAATATAAACCTACACGTTTAAACCATATCCCCATATTCCCACATCCTCACATCCCCATATCCCCCCTTCACCGCGATAGCGAAACCCCTGACTGAGCATCTGCGTGCAAGAACTTGTAGCGACAACAGAACAGAACAGTCCTCGAGTCTAGAGCATGGTTCCCCACAGGAATCACCATACCACACTTATAGATAGGGATTCTGACTCATTGATATTAATCATATTATAGCATAGCACAGCACACTCATGCCGTGTCGTTCCTCGTTCCTCGTATGGATATCTTGAAAATCGACACAAACAAATATCGCAATAGTGATAACACAACTAAAAGCGAAAGCACCACCTTCAGTTATAAACTGTTTTATCTCAAGCGCGTTACTATTGTGGCGGTGGTGGTATATATCTCCATCTATCTACTCGTATTCTATCGATATAAGCCTGTCCATCCCTTTCATTCATTTCATTCTACCGATTTTCACCTTCAATATTATATTAGATAGAGAGAGCGTGAGGATATCATATCGGAGCCGTGTACCTACCTACTCTAGCTAGACACAAAAGAAAGAGGAGTTGGATACCTAGTATGCAGAGTTACATATGTCTTCTTGCTACTTCTCTTCCTGTTAGTACGAATATTTATATATATTTCTGTGAGCTTTTTTGTTTTTATATTTCTTGTTGTGTCATGTCATGACATGTATCTCGTGATTTATGGAAATACTCCATATACCAACCGGTATGTGCTGCGATGAAAAGGAGAAGGAGAAGGAGAAGGAGAAGGAGGAGGCAGTAACTACTAGGTAGGTACTTAGGTAGGTACAGAGGTATTTCTCGAGTATATATCAGCTAGGTACTTACCTAGGTAGTCACTTGTACAAACCACTTGACGAAAAGAAAAACTTACCCTCCCCTTCATAAGGTTATCTATAGGCAGGTATCTACCAACTATTTAAATAAATATGACCGACAACATCAAAGTATACTATATTAGTATATTGTATGATCATTTACACAAACACAATTACGTATATTTAAGTTATTTCCATACCGTACCTACCTACCTAGGTACATACAAAACCTGGTGTAACATTCCACAATACATAAAAAAGGTAATTATTAGGCAATAAGACCGAGCATTCCTTCCCAAAAATGAAGAAATTACCCAATTTGGACGAAGAATGACTCAATAGTCTTCATAGCTCAATAAGTCAAGCCTGGACAATGTTAGCGCGGGGGTCAGAAGACGATGACATGTGCACTTCTTAAACATCACATCACATAACAACATCACATCGGATTGGATTGTCAATGATTTAATTTAATCTAATCCAATCCAATCCTACGTCTACCACTTTTCACCTATACACCTACCTATACATCTGAGATTCAATCATTTTCATTTTCATTCTCATTTGTCTCGATAGATGGGATGAGAATTTGTATATCATTGTCGTCCGTAAGAAATTGAAATTTATTTTCCTCTTTCCCCTTCCCTTCCCTTCTTTACAGTAATATTATTCACTTTCGTCACGAGGCGAATTATTGAAATTACCTACCTATACTTTCTCAAGTCTCACTGCACTTGCAATATTCGACGGAGCGAGTACTGAGAGACAACAACAAATAACCTACGTTACAACTGCTCTACGACTCTGCAACTCTGCGAGTATTATAATAACAAGAGGTAGATATCAGGTATGGTGAAAAAGTATACCTATGCGACCAAAGAAATACGCTGAACAGAAACAGAACAAAAGTCGCATACTCCCACAAAATGCAGAGCTCAAAGTATATCCTCACTCTCTTCGCCATCTTCCTCTTCCTCTTAAGCGACAACTACGTTATCGCTCGCCGTCACAACCGTAGACAGTCCCCCTGTTCCGCCTCTTCAATACCCGGCTCTCCTGCACCCCCCACCACCACTCCCCAACCTCCTCCTGTCTCCACGCCCCCATCCACTACCCCTACACCACCCATCAGCACCTCTCCTCCTACATCCCCACCATCCTCTCCCGGTCCACCCAATCCACCCATGTGCAACATGCAATCTCCTGGAATCTGTCAACTCGTCACTAAATGCAAACCGTCTGGTAATCCGCTCGTCCAGGATGTCTGGATCTTGAACCCGTCCTGCAGTGTTATCGGTGGAACAACGGGTCTTGCTTTGTATCAAACATGGTCCTTGGCTTCGCAGTTGCCGTTTGTGATTGTGTTGACGGGAAATAGTCCGACGGCGTCCCCTAGCTTTGCTTATGCGGGTGGTCATTATGGAGTTGGTGGTACGGATGGGGGAAATCCGGGTTGGTGGTGTGCAATTGAGGGAGATGGTACTTATGATTGCTATGCAGCATTCAAGTGTTAGGGTGGTGAAGGACTGAACGTACTTGGTGGGAAGGGGGCGAATTTGCTTTAGAGACAGTGGTTTGCTGAATACGATGGGATGCGATGACATTTTGGTTCTGGGATGCAAGGGGCTAGAAGATTTAAGTTTCCTATGAATGTACTCCCGGTGAGCTCATATCAGGCTTATATCTAAACCCCCGGTTTGAATTTGGCAGGAGGGCGGCGATGTGTTGACCGAGCTTGCTCATAGTTGGAATTTGATAGGAAGTGTATTTCATATCGAGACAGCCATTAGGCTGATAACAATAGATCCTATTATAAGCATTTTCTTTCCAACAAATGCGACGATCTCATTTCAGAATGTGCTCTAGTCCAGTACTGACTGACAGGAACGAACAATTTAGTCAATCGTAGAGATCTGAGATATCGCTCACTAGAGCATCTCTTCCAAAAGATATACCAAGATAACATAACCCAGGGCAAGACTGACCAGGAGTTGGCCCTGGAACTTAGAAAGATAGACTACCATTGTAATTTGTGAAGCTTCCAAACCTGCTTGTCACTAGATCACTCTGGAAAATTCTGCAACCCCTGTAACCCCTGGATGATTTCGCGAGAACAATATCGGATTTTGGACTAAATAATGGAGTTGAAGTGCGGGGATCCTGGAATGATGATTGTAACTTATGTTAATCGGAATTTCTCTGTATAGACAATCGCTCGCAGCAGCATTTATCAAACTAAATACAGTGAAAGAAATTGCCGAAAGTCTCCAGGTTTCTTAAAGGAAGGCGAAATGAATAAAGTACTAGGTATATACTCGAGTATACAGCATTATATTCGTAAGTTGTTGTAGGTACTCATAGCATTTATTTGACATCAAGCATCGAAAGGATCGACGCTGAATACTAGCGAATGATTTCGTAATTGAAACTAATATATATTAATAATACCGGTATTGTTGAAGGGGTGGGTGGCTCAATGGTTTCGGGAAAAGGCAACTAGAAACAAGCACTTCTTCATCCTTCTTCATAAGTGCTTCTGAGTATTCTTATTCGATCTTGTCGCTTTTCAGAGTTATTTATTATCCTAGGGCATTTCATCATATTTTATAACTTGGAGAGAATTGTACGAAAGCGAACATCAAGGCTGAGAATCCGTGATACGAGTACATACAGCAAGAGGTCGTCGAAGTTGTCTTTGTCTGTCGTCATAATTCACCAGAAACCCAACTTCCAATCTCCAAACCCATTTATTTCTCTTCCCTCCTTTCGCTCTACCAGCCATGCCTCTACCGTTTGAGATTCCACGGCGGCGCTTTATGCGCATAGCAAACAGCAAGTACATTTACGGCCGAGTTGTGAGTTCCGTGTGCCTTCCGTTTGAAATCTACTCCATGATGGATTTTCTAGTAATCTTAGGGCGACACCACTTTTTGAATTTATAAATACTGATACCTATCTACACACAGCCTCTTATTCACACAATCATTTTCCTCATTGAACTCATAATGGTCGGAAGACTTACCGCGAAATTCAACAGCTACTATGCTGCCCGCCCAGTACTCACCATGATGATTACGAACGCAGTACTTGGAGGTATAGCAGATACAGTGGCACAATCCATAACAGCTGTGAGACTAGCCGCAGTGCGAAAACAAGGAGGAGTGAGGAAGGACGATACATTGGCGATAGAAATCCACGAATTGGATAGGAAGAATCCGTTCAACGATCGTGATCTCATCCCAGATTCCAAGATCCTGCCACCACCCTTTGACTTCGAACGATTGACTCGGTTTATGGCGTATGGGTTCGTGATGGCGCCTATACAGTTCAAATGGTTCCAATTTTTATCGAAGGCATTTCCAATTACAAAATCAAGCGCTTTCGGACCCGCACTCAAGATGGTGGCAATGGATCAATTGGTCTTTGCACCTGTCGGTATGATACTCCCTTGACAGTGTTAATATCAAGTCGACTGACAGTTTACAGGCATTGCCAATTTCTTTACCGTCATGACCGTTGCAGAGGGTGGAGGGAAGAGGGCAGTTGTACAAAAGCTGCGAGATATGTATCTACCAACACTCAAGGCCAACTTTATGGTCTGGCCTTTGGTACAGATTATTAATTTCCGCCTCATGCCGCTTCAGTTCCAATTAGTAGGTCCTTTATAACGGATATATTCCACAAAGCCTTATTTACTAACCACATCTATAGCCATTCGTTTCAACCGTGGGGATTGCATGGACAGCTTATCTCTCCTTGTCGAATGCCGCAGAAGATGCCATGGATGTTCGATCAGCTCCGGTATCACCCAATATCAGATTACTATAAGCTTAGACCCGAATATGGGATGGGAAGGCAGGAACGAGCCGGAATCAGCGGCATTGGGAAAGGATGGAGTTCTAGGTCTATGATTTTTGGTCTGGATAGGTCATACTGGATAATATATCTACGAGTTTCTTTTATCATACCTGGTTGGGACATGGTTGGGACATGGTTGGCACATTCAAATGGTGTTTGGCGTCAAATTTGGGAGGCGGGTATTACAATTCTCTTGAAGATCACAGATATACAGATCAATCCAGCTAAATCACAATTCCATTACCAGCGATGAAATGGTTTGATTCTCTGGATTATTGAGTGCCATTTGGTGTTTCCTGTATACAAAGGCCTCACTTCATACTCTCTTTGAGCATGCAAACGACAGTTCGGAAGAGGTACCCTAGTACATATACATATATTAATTGAGCTCAAATAGGTTACAAATTATAGACTTTATAAAATGTTAATTTTTATCTTTCAAAACTCTAAGTAGATATCAGTATCTACAAAAGCTTCATAACTGGTGCCCTCTTGAATACCGGTAACTCACTCGTAAATTGCTTAGAATCTGATACAAAAGGGTCACGGTCACTCCGACAAGCTACCGAGGAAGCTCCCCAAGAAAAACACCCCACCATGATAGAGGGGCATTTATCAAATCTCAACTCACGTCCCCTTTGCTTTCACTTCCACTCCCACTTCTTCTCAACCAAATTCCAAACCAATCCAACCTCTTAAACAAAACAATAAGAAGTCTATTCCAGATCTTCTTCCTTTCAACCATTAACTAAAATTTCGAATCGATTAATTTGAAAAGATGTCTCTTTCAAACAAGCTTTCTATTACCGATGTGGAGTTGACGGATAAGAGAGTTTTGATCAGAGTAAGTTTAAAGTCCTGCCCTTCAATCCTCATCTTATGTTATGTTCTGTTGAGCGTGTGTTGAGCACTCTCAATGTTCAATATCAACTAGAACGTTTAAATGTCGTGTCAAGGACACTAAAAAACGGCACCTAAATAAGGGCGAACCTGACTAACCCTTATCCGTTTCCACTAGGTTGATTTCAACGTCCCCTTAGACTCCGATAAAAACATCACCAACAACCAGCGTATTGCCGGAGCCGTCCCAACTATTAAATACGCCATCGACAATGGCGCGAAATCCGTTATCCTCATGTCCCATTTGGGACGCCCAGATGGAAAAGTCAACGCCAAATACTCATTAAAGCCAATAGTAGCAGAGCTTGAGAAGCTCTTGGGAGGCAAGAAGGTCGAGATGGCGCCAGACTGTGTAGGAAAGGAGGTCGAGGAGATCGTCAACAAGGCTTCCGGGGGTCAAGTCGTGCTACTTGAGAACTTGAGATTCCATGCTGAGGAGGAGGGAAGCTCTAAGGATGCTGAGGGAAAGAAGGTTAAGGCTGATAAGGAGAAGGTGGAGGAGTTCAGAAAGGGTTTGACTGCTTTGGGTGATATTTATATCAGTGAGTTTTCTTTTTTTCTACTCGTGGCGGAATGTGGCTTTCATTGCTCAGCTTTGGGGGAAGGAGTGTACATGTGTGTTTCAGGAGAACGTTTTTTTTTTTACATCTATGGCGCAATATGTCTTTTAGTCATGCAGCATCAATCTCAATACTCAAGAGGCGGGCGAGATATGCGAATTTCAATAGCTAACAGTTACAAGACGATGCATTCGGAACCGCCCACAGAGGTCACAGCTCAATGGTTGGTGTTGATCTTCCACAAAAGGCCTCTGGATTCCTCATGAAGAAGGAACTCGAGTACTTTGCCAAGGCATTAGAGAACCCTCAACGACCATTCTTGGCCATTCTCGGAGGAGCCAAGGTTTCTGATAAGATCCAATTGATTGACAACCTTCTCGGCAAAGTCGACAAGCTCATTGTTTGCGGTGGTATGGCATTCACATTCAAGAAGACCTTGGAAGGTGTCAAGATTGGAAACTCTCTCTTTGACGAGGCTGGAAGCAAGACCGTTAAGGATCTCGTTGAGAAGGCCAAGAGGAACAATGTCGAGCTTGTCTTGCCAGTTGACTACATCACCGCAGATAACTTTGCCAAGGATGCCAAGACTGGCACTGCTACTGACGAAGAGGGTATTCCAGATGGATGGATGGGACTTGACTGTGGAGTTAAGAGTATCGAACTCTACAAAAAAGCCATCAACGAGTCCAAGACTATCCTCTGGAACGGACCTCCAGGAGTCTTCGAGTTCGAGGCTTTTGCCAAGGGTACCAAGGCAACTCTTGATGCCGCTGTGGATGCTGCACAGAGTGGAAAGATTGTTATTATTGGTGGTGGTGATACCGCTACTGTGGCTGCCAAGTACGGTGTTGAGAGCAAGCTTAGCCACGTTTCAACTGGTGGTGGAGCTTCTTTGGAATTGCTCGAGGGCAAGGACCTCCCAGGTGTTTCTGCTTTGTCGAGTAAGTAAATTTGGAGGTCACATTAGTTGAATTGATTCGGTTCTGTTCTGATAGGAAGTCAGACCGTTCAAATAAGTCCAATCTATAGGGAAATTCAAGAGCAGTGGTAGTATATGATAAACTCAAATCACAAAGGGATACTCGGAATGACAACAAAAATGAATAACGAAAACATTATTATAGAAATGCAAATCATGATCATCTCCATGGAATGCAATTCATCTTCTAGTCATTTGTACTGCGATGTGCTGTATGTGATATGATGTTATGTTATGCCCAAAAAACTCCTAGTAGAATGAATATCGCCCAAACGAACAACATGTTCCCCACTCATCTCATCTCATCTCATCTCTTCTTGTTTGCTTCAACCTTCTTCAATTCTTCCCTAAGTGTCAGGTAGGTGGTTAGCATTGAAATAAGCAGGTATGTGAAAATAAACGGGAGATTATAGATTATCAGAATGTAAAATAAAGTGGAAGTGGAAATAAAATGTGAAATGGAAATGGAAATGGAAATAGAATACATACTTCAATTGCGCAGAGAAATCCTCAGATGTATCATCGTCGTCCCAGCTCTCTTCCCATAAATGTGTGTTGTCGCCGGGTACTTCGGTTTCTTCTTGGCTCCAGTCTGGAGGGGGGGGTGCGTGGGTTAGCTTTGGGTTTGGGTTTGGGGTTGGGGTGATTTGGGGTTGTGGATATATGAGTGGATGGGTAGGTCTTGTTTGCATGTATATGCTAGCTTTCTGTGGGGTTGTATTGAAACACAGGGGGGAGAGGGGGAGTAACGCCGTAGATTGCGGATGTATATCTCGGGATGGCTGATAACTCTGGAAAATATCCCATGGGAGACCCCATCGCATCGAGCTATGCTATGCCATGCGCTCTTCCTCATCATCCATATGGTATGGTATGGTATGCCATGCCAAATACGTTCAACGGCATCAGATACCATCGCGCAATTGTGCTCATCGAGTGGAATTGATGAACCGCGTCTCACACGCCTCACTTCAGTGCAGTGCGCTGCGCTGCTTGACTCTATGTCGTGATCATCGCATACATCACTTGAGCCGCTTTGAGATCGCACATGCAGACGCAGACACAGACACATATCAATCCAGCTTGTACGATCTGTCTCGCTGCGAACGCAAATACCAATACCATATAGTATGATGTGGAATCGAATGGAATATAGAGAAAAGACAGAAAGATAAAAATAAAACGTACTCTCAACAGGGAAATCCTCAAACTCATCATCTTCTTCTAATGCAGCAGCAAGCTTTAAATCTTTAGTCGCGTCGCCGCTGGGTTTGTCGGTGTTGCTGTTAGGGGCTTTGGCCGTGGGGGCGGCGCCGGAGTTGGGTGCTGCGGACATGGTGGGTGAGGATGTGTGGTTGTATTGAGGATGTGTGTGTAGTTTAGGATATCGGATATCTATTCGGATCGTGTGGTGGTTGTGATTGTAGTTGTAGCTGTTCAATCGTTGTGTATGTAAATAGATTGGTGATTGTGATTAATGTCTGTATTCTGTCTGTAACTCCGTATGATTGTTGATCCGAAATCCTGGGTAGTTTAAGCTAGTTACTAAGAAAGCTTAGCACTTTGAATATCGATCAGCCTCTTTTTAAGCCTGGGTCTAATACTCACTAACAAAATGGATGACGGCTGGCTGATGGCTAGATCCCAACTACTAGCTAATGGTATTACTTGAGTCTTCATATTTTCTTTCTTTTCTATAGATGGATGTAGTATTGTGAATAAGATCTATTGAATTTTGTACTATCATAAAGAAGATCTTTCCCTTTATATTTCTTAAATTTTTTTCAGTTTCCTACTTGATTATATACTACAATACTCGTAAATATCATCATTGCCCAAATTCACTGCCCCCGAATTCTCCGGACACCAGGCTTTCGATTCAACGTCGTTTCACCAACAAAATAGAGTATATCTGAGGGGACTTTGACCACCTTTTGGAGCTTATCTTAATCTCTGATTGTCCCTGAGCATTGAAGATACAAGCACCTTATCTGACGCATACAAAAGTTCCATGGTCCACTTCTTAAAGTTACCTAAGGTTTCGAAGACCTCCTCAAGTACATACGAAGAGTAGGACTACACATATACACGCACACACACACCCAAATACATAAAAACAAGTTGGCACGATGAGCAGGTGGTTTAGATCTGCCGCAAAGGCAGTACCTAATATGGTGGGAGAAGACGAGGAACAACACTTGAGGGATGTCGAGGCTGCAATGTTGAGGCTGTTGAATGATGACATTGAGGAAGCGGACAAGTTATTGAAGAAACAGGACTCTTCATATCATCATCTGGGGAGAGGAATTTCTGGATTCTTATCTGCAATGATGGGAGTTGAGAAGGATTTACTGAAGGAGGCTGCCGTTATTTTACAAGAGGCTGAGAATAAAAGTTGGGAGGACATGAAGAAAGCCCAAAAGGAATCGAATGCTTTTCAATCAAATATATATCCGCAAGGTACGGAGTATCTCTTGTGCTATTCAGTGTAAGTTTCTTCTCCAGTGGCAAATGAAGAATTGGAGCTGATACGATGTTTGGTAGGGCTCAATTGACGAGTGCAATCACTGCAGTTCTCAGCGGAAGTATCACAGAAGCAGTGAAGGGGTTTTACAAATTGAGAAAGGCATATCTTACACTAGATGGAATATTGGAGATAGAAAACAAATACCTGGAGAAGATGGCCAGCTCAAGTACAGTTTCTCTTGCCTCTAGACCCCCGAGCCGAAAAAGTACAACATCAGCAATTACTGTTGATAAATTAGCACATCAAACGGCAGATCTCTCGGTAGGAGACCTTGATGAAAAGATGGACGATGATAGTGTATTTCCGGATGTCTCGAGACCACCTTCACCCCCCTCGGTAATGAATCCCTATGATATTGATCCAGAGCTTGCGGCAAAAGTATTTACCAATCGAACGGATATCTTCATACATTCTGGAGTTCGATTATGTTGCGGTCTTCTACTTCTTGTTTTCTCCATGATCGAAAATCCGGTTTTCAACAAAATATTGTACATTGTAGGATTTAAAGGGGACCGAGAACGTGGCACCAGACTGTTGTGGCAAGCAACAAGATATCAAAATTTTAACAGCGCCATTGCTGCTCTCGCTCTACTTGGATTTTACAACGGATTAGTTGGATTCTGCGATATTCTACCCACGGATGATGCGGCTGACGATAATCTTACGGGGTACCCGAAACAGAGATGTGAGGCGCTACTGGCTGAGATGAAATCTCGACATCCCGAGTCTAAGTTATGGAGACTGGAGGAAGCTCGTATGTTGGCCTATAACCAAGATTTGAAAGGTGCCCTTGAAATTTTGGAAGATAACTCCAAGAGTAAGATGAGACAAATTGCTATGATTAATACATTTGAGATGGCTCTGACTACAATGTTCGTCCATGAATATCAGAAATCAGCCACGGCATGGATCAATTGTAGCGAACAGAGTGCTTGGAGTCCAACATTGTACTTTTACATGGCCGGTGCTTCATATGTCGAGCTTTACCGAAACACACGACTCAGCGATCCTGCGGCAGCTAAAGTTCACAAGAAGAAGGCTATTGAGTTTCTCCTCAAGGCGCCACCCCTAGCGGGTAAACAGAAAGTCATGGCTAAACAACTCCCCTTTGATATCTACATTGTCAGCAAAGTTGGGAAATGGGAACAAAGAGCCAAGGAATGGGGTGTGGATGTCGTAGATGCAATTGGGCCAAGTCCATATGTTGAAATGATATATTTCTGGAACGGGGTGAAGAAGAGTGGGTCGGTGGAGTTGGAAAAGTGTCTGGATCTTCTCAAGGACGAAAGAATGGCCTGTCCGGATAAATGCATTGATGATGAAGATGATGCGGCTGTTCATATCCTGCTTCGAGGATGTATGTTGAGGAATTTGGGAAGGTATGAGGAGGCGAGGACAATTTTGACCGAGAAAATTATCGATTCTGAAAGGTACTTTCCCCTCATTTCGATCTCAAATCTGTTTTTTTTTAGATGACACAGCTAACTGAATTTAGATATACTCGTGGCGCTCTCCGAGATGACTGGGTTCTTCCATCCGCCTATTATGAAGTAGCAAGTTGTTCCTGGGACGAAAAGGATATTTCGCCAGCGGGAGTATCGTCAGAGGGCAAAGTATCAGAGAAGAAAATCCTAGAGCATCATAAAGAAAAGGTACTAGATTGCGAAGAAAAGTTATTAAAGTTGCATAGTTGGCCTCAGACTTATGTTTTTGAGGCAAGGATGGGTTTTAAGATTAGTACGAGTTTGCTTACTGTTAGGAGGCATAAAGGATTGATGGGGTTTTAGAGACGAATTCTAGAGATCTGGAGATAGATGGAGGATGGGCTGGGGTCGGATAGTAAATACACAGAAGTGGAGCGAGACATGGAAAGAAGAAGTCTTTCTCATTAGATTGGTACTTATAGATAGACGAGGTTGTCTTCCATTTGGTTCAGGAGTTTATGGTTGGGTGGTTGGGTGTTAGGTGGCTGGTTTGGATGGACGGATGATTGAATGGATGAATGGATGACTGATCATGATATGGCAACGAGGAAATGGATTCGGATCAAGCATGGATGAGGTACAAATGATCACTTTGATCAATGAGCGAGCTTGAAGATTGATAGATAGATAGACAGATAGATGTTTATAAGATGAGATGAGAGATGTATAAAATTTTATATATAATACTTGAGTACTCGAGTAGTAGTAGTAGTAGTAGTAGTATTAACGAATACTTTTACTCGAGTAATAACTAATTTTCTTATTAGTATTTATCTAATATTATATAGATATTTTTCATTCTATTTTCAAAGATTTAAAAGTTGAACTCACACTTTCAAGTTCTTTCTCGATTCATACGAGTAGTTGATCTGAAAAAATAAATATAAGAATGAATGAAATATCAATTGACTACTAGTATAGTATAATGATTATAAGAGTAAAATTTCATTCATTTGATTATAAATTTATAAGTGTAGTGAACTATATATAGACTTCTACTCGAGTAATGTGTTTTGAACTCTGTCCGATAAGTATTAGTGCACACACAGTACACGGTGACTATAAATAGATCGATCGTCCTATAGTATCCTACCCCATCCCATCATATACAACGCCATCCCATACAACGCCATACCACGCAATGCACAGTACCCTGTTATCATATCGACGATATATACATATAAGATTCGAGTCCCGAATGATTGCTGATTCAAATATTATATTATAATATGAAAGGATAGGATAGGATAGGATGCACTAAAGCGCTGCATCTGTAGCTATGCATGCATATGCGTATGCGTATGCAAATGCGTATCCAAAAACATTCATGCGAACTTTGAAGAGACACCACACTCAGTATTCAACCCCGAGATTGATCCATAGTGAGGCCATGTGCTGGCCGGGATGTGGGTGTCGTTGTTGTGGATTTCGTTGTTCTCGATGTAATTCCATTGGTCGTAGTCGTGGTGTTCGTGGGCATTGGGGTTGTTGTGTAGTGGAATTCGCCGAAGATGCAGGTATGGGTGTTGGGTTTGACTCATTTGAGTCTTGAGCAGCCACATCTCTTGTGATGACGGTCGTGGTCGAGACGGTCGAGACGGTCGTGATGGTCGTGGTGGTCGTTGATGCTTGTGCCATACCGACGTTTGGGATGGTCCTAGTTGTGGTAGTTGTGGTGACTGTTGGTTCTGGCACCATATTAACGCTTGGGATGGGATTGCGGGCCCGTGATGGTAATCTTTCATTACTGGAGTCATTTTTAGTCGAATGGTTTTGCTGGCCGCTGCGTTGTTCCATTCTTCTTCTTTGATCGCTTGCTGTCATGAATGTTGTGTGGGGAGGAGGTGCGTCCATTATAAGGTATTTTGATGTATCCTTGAGGTTTGGATGAAGTGGTATGGGAAGAGATGAGAATTGAATTTTGTTGTGGAAAAACTTTTCAAGGTAAACCAAGGTAATCCTTAGTAGTTCAATTCGTCAAACTTACCTAGCTCCTGCTGGCGCCACCGAATTGAAGGGATCTAATTACATTCATTAATCCTAACACGGTAAGCCGATTGAGATTCAAGTTTTCTTACACTTTTGAACAGCTATGAAGAATGCGAATTCAGGCATATAATGTTATTCCAAGAATTTTATTAATTGAAATTATATCGAATATGTTAGCTGAATTTTTCCTTCTGTTCGATAGTCTTGAAGCGTGTGTAGTCACATGGTAGCACCCTAGTACTCGAGCTAGACCCAGTTAAACCCAGATGACGGAGCCGGTACAGAGCCTCTTGAAATCTGTACTTGCAATCTGTCCAAAGCTGATCTTAGAAGGTATTTTGCCATACCGAAACGAAATATTGGCTAGGGTCCCCGTATGAAATAGTACCATCAAGCTCCTACCTAGTACCTTGCAGCTTTTCCCACGCCGGTATTCTTAACAATTCGAACTGCGATCCAAGGTAGAGAGTTTCTTATACCCACTTGGATTATTGGGAATGTTTGCAATGCTGAGTTCATTCGGATCACTAGACCATATGCAACAATTTACAGCATGATAAAATCTTAGGGTCGTCTTTAAACGGATGGTGTTGTTATATGAAATAAGTCACGATTCTCTTCGATATGATGTATGTTTATTTCTCTTCCAATGCCACTGGTTCTCATGAACTTTGCCGTCTACATCCACCTGCTTAGCCAGACTAAAGTATCTAACGCTTATACTGACTGGTACTGAAAAGGGGAGCTTCGAGAAGGGGGGTTTAGCGGTAGGAACTAAAGCACTGTAAAATCCGTTCCCGGACCCAGGAGTAGCTAGCCAATCTTCAATATCAGCCAGGTAGACGAGCATTTAAGCAAGCAAGGTTCCTACAATATTTACCAGGTCGTATTCTCAAGCAAAATGTCCCCCGCATGCTATTCTTCACCTCATTGCCGACATAAATAACCTCTTTCAGAGAAGGCCTCAATATTTTTATTTCAAAGTGTAAAATGGAGATCCGTCAGAATACCCGATTTCGCAAAAGTAGAAATCGAATACGGCGATGTGTAACGAGCCTCATTTTCTGACTGATTTTGATTGGAATAGATGAGATGAACCTGGTCAACTTGTGGTGTAGATAGGCTGGGTGCGGTATAGACAATCTGACTGTGAATAGAGATTGCAATGGAGGGTTGGAGATATGAAGGCATGTTTTTCAAGAGCGGGGTACCCAGTATCCAGAGATGCTTGGTGTCGCATGGAAGACTGTGGAGTAGAATGAAGACTGTGGAGTAGAATGGCAGATGTGGTTTAGACTTTAGATATGAATCTAAGAGACAAACCTGTGAGCATCCGGCCCGCTATAAGTTGCCGATTCGGTTTCCGGTTGTCAACCGATCCGCTATGTTCAAGATGTGCCATTTTGATGGCCGCTCGGTCAACCTCGGTGAAGTTGTGGTGAAGGTATTGCTGGAACATGATGAGGTTCAAAGTTGCCATGCCGATTTCCATTCCCGTTAAGCATAGATAACCTCACGCTGCACGCATTGTCTGCGAATTATTAGTTTGTAGTATAAGAAATAATCTATGGAAAGGAGGTAGTTGTCTCTTGCATGGTCTTTCAAGAAATCGGGTCGATTTTGGCAAAGAAGGAGACCTTCTGGAACCAACAGAAAAGCGATCCTAAACTCTTTTCGACCAATAGGTGTTATCGAGGTTCTTACAAAGAGCCCGAGCAACACATTGCGAGGTCTCCTATCCAATCTTGTAGTTTATTCATCTAACCAGAATATGACGGAAATGACCCTGAAAAAGGTGTTTTTTCAGGTGTGCAGGCGTATGTCAATCTGGTAGAGCCACGGAAGCAGCGAGACTCTAAAATCGGCAGAGTCTTGGCCCAAGTTCCAATAACTCCCCAGCAAATATCAAAGGGAACACAATATCCATAGCACTTGATGAGCTATAGAGCGTCGTGACGCACACCGCGACATCCACCCTAGAAGGGGCTGCTCTCGAAGCCTTGTAACCGGATCATTGATTCGCTGGTTCTGGAGTATTTGCCTGGCTTGGATGTTCTTTATCGCATCACGGAGGTCAGAAAAACCACAAGAGCATAGCACTGTACTGTCGAAGCACTGTACTGTCGATTATATCTATCATACACCGGTACAGACAATTCTGAGGTTTCCTTGTTACTCAGTACAAAAAAACTCTGATAACTAATTACTGTAGGGATCTGTGCATACGGTCTAGGCTACATTAAATCTAAAGATTACGTATTCAATAAGATCAGAACTTATATCAGGAATAGCCGAAATATTGGTATACGATATGTATAAAAAATAATCAAGATTTCGATATTTAATTAGAAAACTTTTATGATACCACTCCAAAACTACTTTACTTAAATCTGAATTTCATCAAATTACCCTTATCTAAGCACTATCTCCACCTCTCATTGCCTTTACATCTTTAAAATGTTATATAGACCACAATTAGCGGTAAAAGTCGCTACTGTTCTATTCCGAATCATAATTGAAATTGTGGCGAGTTGTATAAGGCGGTGAGGGCGGAAGCGGAACTAAAATTCACCGCCCACACTGTTTTCCTCCCCTACAGACGTCCCGTCCCGCAGAATCCCTCTCATAAATAAAAAACGGGTTTGGCTTCTGAACATACAATTGAGGACCGTTTACTAGAATGTCATTTTCAAGTGGATTAACATATTAGTAACCCTAAGTTGCAGAGTTCTCTTCATACTACTAATATGCTCATAGATTATATCTTCAAAATCACATCGATTATTTGAACGATTGCATAACTATCTGATATCTCTAAAAAATGCTATACCCGCGATGTTCGAGGATCAAGTCTTATGTAACATCAAACGAAGAGCTTAAAACCTCCCGGGACGCCCTTCTGGAATAATCCCTCTGGATCATACTTCTTGCTCACGTTTTGCAATTTTCTTTTGTTCTCAACACCGTATGATGAAATGGGGTCTTGAAAACTAGCGGCGTAGTTCATGAACACATAATCAACCGACGAATTCTTCGCAACCGCTGCCGCTTTGATGTTTTCCAATGCGCCTCTCATTGTTTTGAAAATCGTTTCATCATCACTCTTGTTCTGCCAGGTTGTGAGAAGCAGAATCGAAACTAGTGGTCCATCGGAGGGAGACAATCCCAATGAGTTTCCACCATCCGCGACGGACTTTTGGAGCAAGGATACAGGGTATGGCTGGAGAGTTAGAGAGCCGATGAGTCCCGCGATGGACGTGATGTTCGAGAGTGCAGTGGTGTAGATCGTGGATGCTTCTTGAAGGGTGGCATTATCTGCTCTGATCACTGTGTTCATATATGACACTCTGATACAAGTCAGTTCAAGAGACGTCAACCTCAACCTCGGCGAGCGAATCGTGTGAGTGATTCAAGCAAAAAGGGAGGAAGGGAAAGCTTACCTTTGGCTTGTTTGACCATCAGCAGCTTGCTCCGAAGCAGCAGATGTCAGATTCAATATGCGCAAACTGTTCAGCGCATCAATCTGTGGCTGGATTGCGGCGAATGGTTCAAGAACAGGAGGAGTTTCGGTGGCTTCCTTCGTGTAGTATATTTGATTTTGACATGCGATCATACCGAAAGCGGCAGCATAGCCAATGCTAATGAGCTGTGTCTCCACTGAAGCATTTGGTTTCTTGATCTCGTTGACTAGAGCCTCGATTTGGCCGGGGAAGCTCGCCGGAAAATAGTATACACTGCCGCCCCAGAACGGTCCTTGTTGAAATGTCTTCATATCAAATCTCGTAACGATACCGAAGTTGTTCGAGCCGCCTCGAAGCGCAATCCAGAGATCGAAATTCTCAGAAGCGTTGGCATTTACAATTTCGCCAGACGCTAAAACAACTTCATAATTGACGACATTGTCGCTCACAAAGCCTTCGCGAGAGGAAAAAAAGGAAAGACCACCTGTGGAAAACTGTTAGTGGACGTTTTATCTTGATTATTTAAGTGTATGCATACCTTCCAAGGCCAAGCCTCCAATACCACCATTTCCGGATCGGCTTCCAGTCACACCAAGTCCCTCAGCTGCTAGCTTCTGGTAAACCGTTCTCCATCGCTCACCTGCCGCGATTGAGACGATGCCATCTTTACACTCCACTCCAGTCAGATTTCTGAGGTCAAGAGTAATGCCATTCTCGATGTTGGCACTGCCTGGAAGTGGTACCTGTCCAGCACCACGAATAGCAAATGAAAGATTACCGCTCGCCACAAATGGTCTAACTATGTGGACGAAAGCTGCAACCTCTTCTTTGGTCTTGGGTAGGAAAATGCAGACTGGTGTGATATCGCTTTCCAAGGCTGAGAGGTATGAACCATTCAATTCGTCAAACTCAGTTGTGTTCCGCACCACAAGCTGTGTGTTGGGAAAGGCATGACTCAGGACGGTGACTGCTTTGGACATGATCTCTATTTGAAGGCGTTTAAAGACAAGTCGTAGTGAAAGAGTAGAAAGTAGCTTGAGTATGGGGATATCAATGCAAGTAGGGACGACAGAAGACCTTTTAAAAGAATATGATACAGGCAGGATTCTTGGCAAGCGGGCTTACACTAGTGAATGCGAGGAAGTGGCGCGGTTGCAGTTGTCCAATGACAAGCTTGATTGGTAGTGACATAGCAGTCGTTTGGAGTTGATTAGCGTTGGTTGGTAATTTCATATCAAACGAAATGAAGATGAAAGCCATCATTTGCCGAATCGAGTAATTTCTAAGATAAGAGTTATGAATATTCAGGGTGATACTCCTAAAATTTGTGGTTTTTTGTAACTCACTAAACCGTCAAAGGGCGAAGAGCGGAGCTAGCTGATTCACCTGTACTTCTATAGCATTGCGCCTTGTAGTCAGTACCTGCGAAATAGAAACAAACCAACAAACCAACAAACCAACACATTATACATACCAATACTTTCATTCACACATCACCAATAGCTAAAAATATAGTCTCCGACGCAAAGGCCATGGAGGACCCATCTGCCCCTATGCCACCACGCGCAGCACCGGCTCACACGTTTCGATTCTGGGGTATCTTCATCGCTCTTTGCCTTCTATCCTTTATTTCTGCCCTCGATGTTGCCATCATCACGACAGCTCTCCCCTCCATCACTGCAGATATCGGTGGCTCCAAACTATATGTATGGATCGCCAATTCCTTCGTTCTCGCATCATCTGTATTTCAACCACTATTCGGTCAACTTGCAAATCTCTTTGGTCGTCGCAAGCCCTGATTGCATCAACCGTGTTATTCGCATTGGGTAGTGGAATTGGAGGGGGGGCTACGAGTCCCGGTATGCTTATTGCTGGTCGTACAGTTCAAGGCGTTGGTGCCGGTGGTATCTATGTGCTGCTCGATATTGTGTGATGTGATCTCGTCAGCCTCCAAGAGCGCGGCAACTATTTAGGCCTGATGTTTTCCTGGTCGGGTGTTGCAGCGGCGTTGGGTTCGGTTGTGGGTGGTGCTCTTGCTCAAGCTAATTGGCGTTGGATTTTCTATCTCAACATTCCCATTTGCGGTGCAGCACTTGCTGCTATTCTCTTCTTCATGCGTGTGAAATAAGGCGGATCCAATGTTAACAACGGGCAGAAGTCCAAGTTCTTTCAGCTGGATTATCTGGGAAACCTTATTTTCATCCCTAGCATTATTTCTATTCTTCTCGGCTTGGTAATGGGCGGCATCGAACATCCGTGGTCTTCCTGGCGCATCATATTACCACTCGTTCTTGGTATACTGGGCTGGATTGCCTTCCATATTCAACAACATTTCAGCAGCAACCCCAGGTGGGTAGTCCCTCAAGCATATTATATCCACGTTTAACTCGACACAACTAACTAATTTGTTTTCTTTAGCGTGCCTAGTCGTTTGTTCAGCAACCGCACTTCTGCAGCGGCATTCGTCTTGACGTTTCTCTCGTCTGTCCTGGTTCAAGCCATCTCATACTTTCTCCCCATATACTTCCAAGCTGTTTTAGGCACTACCGTCTTTCACTCCGGCGTGAACTTCCTTCCATTTGCTATCGGTACTCTTGTCTTTGCCACAATGTCCGGCATACTCCTTAGCAAGCTCGGTGCCTATCGGCCTCTTCACGCATCGGCTTTTGCACTCTCGGCCATTGGCTTCGGTCTTTTTACCCTCCTAGATGGAAGCACGTCGAAAATCGCCTGGGCTTTCATCCAATTGATTGCGAGCGCTGGCTCAGGCATGATCCTCTCGATTCTGCTCCCTGCAATCATGGCTTGGCTTCCCGAATCGGACGTCGCATCGGCATCGGCAGCCTATAGTTTTATTCGAACATTCGGATACATCTGGGGTGTCACCGTTGCTTCCATCATTTTCAACGCCGTCTTCAACAAGAACTTGCCCAGTATATCTTCTTTGTCGCTACAGACGGAGCTGAAAGACGGCGCCGCATACTCTTTTGCGAGTCACGTGCACGAGGTTCGTGGACAATACGATGCTAGCGTGTGGAACGAAGTGATCCAGGTCTATGTAAAGAGTCTGAAAGCTATTTGGTGGGTTGGGCTAGGGTTTAGTCTAGTAGGATTTTTTGTAGTTGGCGTGGAGAGAGGTTTAGAATTAAGAAAAGAACTAGAGACAGAGTATGGTATTGATGAAGATAAAAAGACTGCTATACAGGATAATAGCGAAAGTGCTGAGGCGCTTGAACTAAGCTGATTTTCTGGTGTTGGTATGACAGCAGCATGAATTAGGACATGCTAGCTCGAGACAGGAAGTGGAGATACTTAATATGGCCTGCATTCTTTCTTTCTCGGATCAATCATATTAAGCAGTGTGTCTATCTGAGGGATCGTAAAAGCTTTAAATTGTGCTAAATAATTTTGTAATGGAGCTAGAATTCCAATAGTTTCGAGAACCAAGCTTTGGTATTCATGTTTCAGTGAACTTGTCCCCGCGCGCAGGTTCCTAGAGTCTGAACAATTAAACAATTTTTGATTTTATCATGTGCTGTATGTGTGATGGTAAACTGGTAATTTTTCATACACTGGCAGAAAGCCTGAACGCAGGCTCGAAGAAGCATACATGTATGCATGAAAAGATCCAGAGAAAATATAACAAAACCGTTCACCGAAATTCCTAAAATAAACAATTCATTATACCGTCCAATATTGTCGTCATCTCATATTGGTTCATTCATTTCCCTCTCGCGCATGACACCGCGATAATCGTTAGATTATATCATACCACTCAAACCTCGTTACTTGGGTACTCAACACTCCCAATTGCAACGAACTCTTCCTTCAACGCCCTCACACTAACGAATCTACTCAACAGATTCATACTTCCTGCTTTGTCGTTTGTTCCACTAGCCCTCGCACCACCGAAAGGTTGCTGTCCAACCACCGCGCCGGTACTCTTGCAATTAATGTAGAAATTACCCGCTGAATTTCTCAATGCTTCTTCTGCATATCTAACTGCCGCTCTATCGGTCGCAAAGATAGCACCGGTTAGACCATACTCCGAAGTGGTATCCACGAGTTTACAGACCGATTCGAAAGCTTCGGCTGGAGCAGTAGAGTCGTCGTAGACGTAAACGGTAAGAACTGGTCCGAATAGCTCGGTAGAAATGAGAGCGTGTCTAGGGTTGGTGGTTTGGTAGATGGTGGGGTGAATGTAATAACCGGTCGAGTTGTCGTGTTTGCCTCCTACAAGAAGCTCGAGTTCGGAGTCAGATTTGGCATTATCAATGACTCCTGAGAGCTTTTTGAATGACGGTTCGTGAATGACTGGGCCGATGAAATTCTTTGGGTCCTTTGGAGATCCAATTGAAAGCTTCGATGTTTCCTCAACCAACTTCTGCTTGAATTGGGGCCATATGGATTTGGGAACATATGCTCTCGATGTAGCACTGCACTTTTGACCTTGATATTCGAATGCGCCACGGACAGTGTTAAGGGCAGCATTCTCTACATCGGCCGAGGAATGAATAAGATGGAAATTCTTTCCTCCAGTCTCTCCTACGATTCTTGGATATCCCTGATACCTACCCTCGGCAACCCCGTTGGCAATTGATCCATAGAGTTTTCTGAATACGGAGGTACTTCCGGTGTAGTGAAGAGCAGCTAATTGCTTATGCTCTAAAACAACCTTCGTGACTTCGACAGGGTTACCTGGTACAAATTGAATTACATTCTTGGGCAGACCGGCCTCGAGTAAGATGTTATACAACAGCCAGTTGGAAGCAATGGCAGAATCGGATGGTTTCCAGACTACAACATTTCCCATCAAAGCTGGTGCACCTGGCAAGTTACCCGCAATGGCGGTGAAATTGAAAGGAGTAACAGCGTAGACGAATCCCTCCAAAGGTCTGTACTCAAGTCTGTTCCAGACACCAGGTGAATGGTGTTCCGGTTGTTGCGCATATAATTCCTCGGCATATTGAACATTGAATCTGAGAAAGTCTGCCAACTCTGCAGCAGAATCAATCTCAGCCTGCCAAACATTCTTTCCCTGTCCCAACATTGTAGCAGCCATGATTTCATATCTGTATTTGCCCGAGATGAGATCTGCGGCCTTGAGGAAGATAGCGGCTCGGTCTGCAAAAGGAAGAGATTCCCATTCGGGTTTTGCAGCGAGGGCGGCATCGATTGCGGAGGAGACATCAGATGGGGAGGCGTTTGAGTAGGATGCGACCTTCGAGGAGTGATCGGCAGGGTTGAACTGATGGGAGACAGAGGATGTCTTGATCTGGATATATTATCAGCCTTGATCACCGCATTGTGAGGAATGAACATTTACTGACCTCTTTACCTCCAATTACAAGAGGGACTTCCAAAGGAACCTTGCTCTCCAATCTCTCCAAAGCCTCATAGATTCCATCGCGTTGTGCGGATCCCTTAGCATAATGATGCTGTGCCAGTTCATCAGCAATCCAGATCTCCTCTACACTCCCCAGTCTTTAAATGATACTCACATTCGGCTCATTAACCACCTTTGGGATCTTAAAGTTTGCAATAGTCGCCATATTGCATCGGTTTCCTGTACTTGTGATGATGGTACTGCCCACTGCGCTGGTGCGGGGTATGCGTATCGAAGCTTCACATTTGTGAGAAGCGATCAATGAACAACGATTGATTGTCTGAAAGCTTCTAGAGCTTTTGATATTTCTTGCGAGCATGATGGATGGATGAATGAAGACTCTGAGCCAAAGAAACAAGGAAAGAAGAATAATGAGAGGATATGCCTACCTCGAACAAAACGGTCGTCGTTGTGTTTGTTTTATGATAATTTATTGATTTAATTTGAAGCCGAAGAACGGACTCTACTCTAGCAGAGATCTATTCGCTTTGTTGCGGCTTTAGCGTAGAGGGGATACTTGAAATATAGAGATGTGGAGTAGCCCCGCATAGATCTAAGCGGATAAGTCAGGAACAAGATATTATACTCGAATTAGCATGGAAGACTTTTCTTCCATAACCGGAGGTGAGAATTTGATTGATCAAGAAGAATTATAATACTCTTGTTTTTGTCGGGTTGAATTGGCTTGAATGTATTCATTGATAATTGAAATTGCAGTTATATCAAGGATATGGATCCGGAGCAGTGTCAAAGCCAATGTTAGTTTTAGCGTCTTCACACCAAATTAGATTTTTCATTTCACTTCACTGTTGGGATATCAATTCTCAATACGGTAGAACAAACATCAGGTGTGAATTCATTTCATCTATCGGTATACAAGTGTGCCAGTGTGATATTATTCGAACTTTCCTCCCAAAGTTTAAGTAGCAAGTCAGCTTGATGCTTAGTTCGCAGCTGGCATAGGGGGGTCCTCGGGTGAAACGAAGGGGGTAACTCACTGTTTTATTCTATTTGTTTTATAAAGCTGGATTCCAAACAATTTATATTCAATATTAATATAGAATGGTATTTTATTTTTTGTTTGTATTCATGTTATATCAGGCTTTTATAAATAAAAACAAATAAAACAAATTAAACGCTTTTAGATAAAGCTTTTATTAATTGAAATTCTTTAAATAATCTTCCCCAATTAATCCCTCCTCCTCACCACCCCCGGAACTAACCACCAAGCCACCATCATACCCCCCAATAATCCCAAAACAACCGGCTGCAAAACCTTCACCCCTCCTCTCCCCTCATCCAACTTCGCCGCCAAAATCCCCGTAACAGCCGGAAATATCGTCCCACCCCCCTGCGCAACCACAAAAATCAAACTCAAAGCCGGTGTCATAATTCTCGAAGGAAGAAGTAATTTCGTTTGCGTGATTGCAGCTGGGAAGAATGGACCGAGGAGAAATCCCATTATGCATACGATGACTATACTGCCGATTAGACTGGAGACTCTCCAATTGATGATTTGGAGGACGATGCAAAGTGCGGAATAGAGGAGGAGCATAGGACGTTCACCGAAGCGATGGGTGGGTTCTATGAGAAGGAGACGGCCGAGTGCGATACCCGTGTAGAAGAGAGTGGGGAGGTAGCCGATTGACGAAGCTTGGATTTCAGAATTGGAAGAGAGGGTGAGGAGGTAAGTGACGAGCCAACCCCCAATGGTAATCGAACTTCCGAGGTGAAAGAAGAAGAATAAACTGATAAGCCAAACGCTCTTTTCCCTCAGAATTTCTGCAATCTCTTTCCATATTCTGTTTCCCCTTATCACACCGTCACTTTCACCACTTTCTTCGCCTTGCACTTCTGCAGTGACTTCGCTATCCATATCATTCTCCCTCTTGATTAATAAATCTTCCCCAAAAGCCCAAAATACCAGCGCAACATTCAAACCTGCAACTCCGGCCAAAGCCCCATAGCTCCAACTCCAGTGGTCCGGTTTGACACTTGCGATGCCCGTCACAGCCAATGGAGCAACCAAACAACCCACGCTATATGCCGCATGCACCACCCCTAACCACCGATGTGCCTTGTCGCCAACCTGAGCTATATACGTGTTTGCCTGTGCATCTTGATATGCTTGACCCAGAGCTGCTAGGCCAAATGTTACAACCAACAATGCCCAGGGCGGTCCCCAAATCCTCAAGCATTGAGCTAAAAGTTGTAGAGTAGCACCTAAAAGTAATATTCCGCCAATCCCGAGACGTAGACGAGTCTGGATGAAGGGTACGCTAATCGCTGCAAAAACCCAGCCGAGAAAAGAGGAGAGATAGAGGAAAGCGATTGATGATGTGGAGAGAGAATAAGTAGTTAATATGTAAGGAACAAGAGAACCTAGACTCCCATCATTGAGACCTGCAGTGAAGAAAGCAAGGATGGATGATGCGAGCTTTAATATCAGGGCAATGTTTGTGGATGATTCGAGAGGAGTTGTTGGTGGATGAGGAGGGGGACGAGTTATGCCATTTTGTGACGATGATCTCGTCTCGGGATCAAGAATGGAAAGGGGGATTTCGGCTGAGGGACACTGGAGGATGGTTTGCGTTTGGGACATGGTGCCGGTGCATGGACGAGCAAAAGAAAAGGCAAAAAAACATACAACAGTGGGGATTCGCTGGTGGTCACCCACCCAACTACTAATCCACCGATCTGAAGCTTGTGTATGGCAGAGCGGACGGGATGCCCAATTCTCTTCAGTCTATGGTCGTATGTATCAGATAACGCTTAACCAGAGCTTAAGTTGTATTATTCCTAGACGACGGAACTCGAAAATGTAGAAATTATGGTATATATAGGACAAGACGGCAGCTAGAATGACGTCGGCTCCTCATCCGCTTGGCGGCCCGGAGTTCCGGGATTAACTCGACTAACTACCAGTGAGGATCTACTCAATTCATAACAGGTCTAATTCTTGGTCGCTTCGAGTCGCTAAGGACAGGAATGCGAAGCGAAAGTGAATAGCAAAATCATTTACTTTGGGGCTTCTTCCAATCATATGTTCTATTTAGCCTGTTGCCTTACTACAAACTAGACTAATTGGATAGAGGCAGAACTTCGGTCAGTCAAGTACAGGACAAGACGGCAGTCAGATTGACGGCGACCTCTCATCCGCTTGGCGGCCCGGAAATCCGTGATTGGACTACCGGTGGGTAATTCTCGGGTGACGGTCAATGAGATTGACGGCGAGTCTCTGATTGGTAGCATTGTTGATATAGGACGTTGAAGACGGGAAAGATGGGAAGAGTGGGAGTACTGGAAAGGAAAACAGTTTGCTTCACATATTTGGTACGCAGGGTCGAGGTGGCCAAATCTCTCATTATCGTGCCATGACGAGGGCCTAGGCTGGCGCATCCACTAGGGATCACCCATTCACAATCATCAAGATCATGAACACACAACTAAAGCTACAGCATCTCCATGCATCCTAACAGAAATAAGAAAAGAGTGGTGCGAAGAGGTCGCCCCGACCAGTGGATCCACCCATACCATTTCCTTAAACACAACAAATAACACACCCACAGAGTAAGTTAAGCAATTTGTTAGGGTTGATAGAAAAATAGTACGAAAAGCAAGAAAAATCAAAACGCGCGTTTCCTTCCGCTTAAAAGAACAACAGGCAAGCGAGATAGCAAGGGGTATGATTAGAGTGGAGAATAGAAAATAAATCTCGTGTATCATCAAAAAGGTGGCCAACCTCATATTTCGAAGCGGAGTGATTTGTTGCAAGCATCGCAAAAGTCTCCTAAATGGTTCCCAAATTTGATGGAGATGTACCATCATCCTCTAAAACAATTTGACGCCGTGCTGAAATACCTAACGTGAGTCATGTCATACAACCTTTTAGATGGTTCTTGGAGACTTGGAATTTCTAGCTTGGAAGTCAGTAAACCTGGGGGAGAATAGTTCAGCAATTCACGGAAAAGGAGAAAGTGGCTGACCCAATATCCACAATGTCATCCACATGATTGCATAATGCCACGAAAAGGTCAAAGAAAAGTTTACCGCCACTCTCCATTTCTGTCTGCATGGTTCCGCTCCTCTTAAATGTCTTACGACATCTGATAATCAAGGCAAGATAATGAGCGCGTAGTCTAGAGTCTGTATCCGGCGTGTTGTCATAAGCATACCGAGCACTACGAAGAATTGTAGCAACCTCAATTCCACTCTGTAGGCCTTGCTTCCGAAGAGCAACGCGCTTGAGTTCCTCGAGACCATACTTCTCCGCAGCGCAGTATATGACTGTATCCTTTAGAAGGTGTTCTCCCACGCTGGATATATAGCTTGTGGCCTCTACCGACCCGCGACCACCAGTATTTTCGGGGTTGGGGGAGTGATCTGCATCCTCGAGTTCCCAAGAGTTTCGGCGTTTGTTGTGAATCAAACGGGGATAATAGTCACCCTTCTGTAAACACATCAGTACTACTGAGATAATCGCTGTGTATTATACATCCACCGGTAAACATACGTAAAGATATTCGAGGACACAGGAAAAGATTTCGGGTTCTTCGTCGGGTAAAGAGATCCTCTTACTCTGCGCCTCGAAGAATTGTCCTCTCATTGCCGTCGAAAAGTACGGCGATAAGGAGAGTACATCCTCGTGCGCCGCAAATAGTCGTCCTTCCTTACCAACTGTAAACGTTACAATTGGAGAGGTCAAGCTACTATTGGGGCAGCCAATTAGCATACATTGACTGCATTCCAAATCAAATATCAGGCAATGAGATCAACCAGCCTTACCTCGCAATGGGCGAGCCTTGATCGAACGACTTCTGCAATTTCGACACCTTCGCGGGATCCTTATTCGATCTCTTTAGTTTTATGTTCTTTTCCACACGATCTTTCGATCTATGCGAACGTTTGAACATGATTGCAGTATGTGTGTATTGAGAAACAATCGATATAAGGGTCTGGAGGGGAAATTGAACGAGTGACGAAATGAGTATTTGGATGTGAGGAGAAGGGGGAAAGGTGGTAGAAATTGACACACAGAAGGAAAGATTGACAGGGTCTCGGAAGAAAGCTCAAAATTGTCCTAAATGACAGTATTGAGATTCTTGAATGTTGGTAGTCGACCCGAATGGTGTGGTGAAGAAAGGAAAAAGAAAAAGGTCGCGAGAGCGCGGTGAGGCCCTCAATATATATAATTACATTAACAGGCTGCGGCCGATCATTTTCTTGGCAGGTAACCATAGATATCGCACACGTGATCCTCGGTCAATCTAATTGAGGCCCTCAATTCCATATCGTGACGAGTCTATTCGTTGCATGGCGGTGATGCCTGTTTGCTGTTTGATGAAGAGTTGCACAGCATTATCGTAACATTAATAAGGTTAGTAATTAGGCTGGTTATTAGCTTAGCGAACCATACAAACCCTACTCAAATAGAACCACCGGCACTGCTAGTTCCGGATTATCTATTTCTGATAACCCGAACAATCAGCCCTGGAACGACATCTACGGATGTCCCAATAGCGCACGTAATAAGGCTATTCCCATATTAGTGAATATCTTCATATTAGCTCAGTTGGGAACTTGCAAGTCCTTTGATTCTTCGATATTCTCAATTTTTTGGAATATCAGACCATCACCCACAACTGCACCTTGAAATTGCTATAGTACCTTACGTGAAATATGGATGCAGGCAAATCAACAATTCCCGACGATGCTATGGTTTACGTGAAGGGGTCATTAAAGCTGGTCAAAGAGCTCAAAGGTTGCCACTTTCGGGTTTCTTGGAATTGTTTCGAGTTTGCGCTGACTGCTACAATTGCTAGGAATGGACTTGATCAGTGCTGTGTCAACAGGAAGGGTGACACGTGGGCCGAACAAGACGATCATTCCAAGGGGATCGTATTACACTGAAAAAGACCTGATACCAGGAGATACTGATCCGGAGGATACTGTCATCCTTTATCAATACGGAAATCGATCCATCAAACGTCTTCCGGATGGTCTAGTACTTAAGTCTGGTCCATCAATACGGCTTGCTGAAGCTGCTGCTATGGATTTGGCCGCCAAACATGGCCTTCCAGTACCAAAATCCCACGGAGTCTGTGAGCCCGATCAAGAAAACGGCCGACGACTAGGTTGGATCAAGATGGACTTTGTAGAAGGCACAGCTTTGGAGGACGTATGGGCGGATTTGAACAAGCAAGAAAAGTTGGATATCTGTCATCAGCTTCGAGACATTTTGATAAAAATGAGAACTATTGAACCCCCAACCCAGGGAACGATTAATTCTTGCGACAACAGCAGCATAAAAGACGGCCGCAATATATCCGACTATCAAGGCGGGCCATTCAAGAACGAGACCGAGTTTAATGAGTTCATTTTGGATTTCGGAGCCCGACCACCAGTTGCACTGGAGCAAGCGATCAGGAATCGAATGCCTACTGGGCATCGTACTGTTCTCACTCATTGTGACTTATCACCGAGGAACATCATGGTGCGCGATGGTAAAATCACGGGACTAATAGATTGGGAAGATGGCGGCTTCTTTCCGGAGTATTGGGAATATGTGAAGTTCTTTGAAGCTTTCACAAAGCATAGAGATTGGAAAGATTACAGTGATGAGATCATGCCGCAAAAATATGACGATGAATTACTGTTCTTCCAGGTACTCCTTCGGTGGCAGCGATCCTGAAGTTCATAATAGAATTTAGACTACTTTGAACCCCGAGGCATACAGATTCCCATCGAAATTTCTACGTTGGACGATATTTGACAGAGATCTTGACAGCCTTAGTGTTTAGATCCAATATGAGCAGTCAGATCATATGTATGTTTTGACGGATGGGAAATGGGAGTATGATCTACGAGTACAGTACGAAATACACACAATCGAATAGTTGTGGATAGTTAATTTTGCCACTACAAACCAGTGAGCGACTATTCATCCATGGATCTTACAAATAATCAACGAAATCGATCCTGAAAGGAGAAGTTCTGGCGTCAGCGAAGTAGCTTACCTGTTCGTTCGCCTAATACTTTCGGTGAATGATACCAATTCACTTCAAAGTCGCCTAATCAACATTCTCGCCATTAGACGCATACGAAGTAGATCTCTCTCTACTCAACATTCCATTTTCTCAATTCGAAGATGCATTTCATTTCGACGTAAAGCGCTTGCTTACTCATTTGACCGATTGGGAATCGATGAACCGTGACCTCCAGTGGGACATTCGCGTCGCGGTTGACTTTCATAATTATCAGTGCAAGAAGACTATCTGCCTAGTGATTTCTCAAAGGGTGAATGCGATTTGAGCTTAGGCAGAGGCCCCTTAATGGTTGCGGAGGGTATATATTTGCTGACAGAGAACGGATATATATATACGAATAGAATAGTTCAGTGATATCGTTTCAATTGAGAACCTTAGACCTAACTCCTATATACGATATACTATAGATACAAGATCCTCGCTGCGAATAATTTAAAGCTGTGTCTTGGATGAGAATATATACCTCCGATCAATATCCAACCGCAAGTACCAATCCCTATGCTAGAATCCATCCCTGATAATCATTCTCATTACTTCTCGCTAAAGTCGCTATGTATTCTGGCATACCGCCGGCCCTATGATCATGTCAGTATTTAGTTTCAATGTCTCAAGTATGTTCAATCATTGAAAGTACAACTGAGGAGAAGATATGTGAGGAAAACTCACCAATTAAGCGGCTCAACCTTTCTCCCCGGAATATTCGCCCCCTGATACCAACTCTTCGCCAAAGGGAAAAGAGATGCATTCCAAATATCACTCATCCTCCTATACCAATCATCCTCCGCCTCAATCTTTGCCTCAAAATACGTGATATTCTTCTCAATTAACCCCTTTAACGTTCCCGCAACATATTCCGCTTGGAATTGTGTACAGCTTGGCCCGTTGGAAAAGGCTGTGGGTGCTTGAGGTCCGTAGAGGAAGAACATGTTGGGAAAGTTATTCAGCGCAATACCCATCGATGTTCGCGTTCCATCTTTCCACTTTTGAGCGATAGTGTTGCCGTCTATGCCGCGAATGTTCAGCTGGGCGAGTGATCCAGTCATGGAATCAAACCCAGTGGCAAGGATTAGGACGTCGAATTCTACTTCTCCTTCTTTGGTTTTGATTCCCTTTTCGGTGACTTCCAGGATGGGCGTTTCGTTTACATCAATGATGTCAACGTGTGGGAGGGAGAAAACTTCCCAGATGTTTTGTTCTAGAGAAGGACGTTTGGTTCCCATTGGATGAGGTGGAACTTCTGGTGCCAGTAACTTTTGCTTCTTGACGTCTGGAACCCTTTTCCACACTGACTTGCGCCAAAAGTTGTAGGCTTCGTCGTTAGCTTTTTGATCATAGAGCATGTCTTTGTAGGCGTTGAGCCAGTAATGGAAACCACCTTGTTCGATCAAGAGTTTATGGAAAAGAGCTTCCCGCTCTTCTGGTGTATCATCAAAAGTTTTTCTATCTTGAAAATCGTACGGGAAACCGGCAAAGGTGTTCCTGGTCTTGGCAAACGCTTCATCGTATTTGCCTTCGGCCTTTTTCTTCTTCTCTTCTTCGGGATCGAGGAGTCGTTGATTCATGGGTAGCGCAAAATTAGGCGTTCGTTGGTAAACCGTGAGATGATTGACGACGGGGCCGATGGTTTGAATCACCTGAATACCACTTGCACCAGTTCCAATTTGACCGACTCTTTTATTCTTCAGGTTGACATCATGCTGCGGCCATATTGCTGTATGGTATATATCGCCTCTGTAGTTACTGAGACCCTTAACCGGGGGTGTGTAACGACGAGATGCGAATCCTATACAAGGAATAAACCATCTACAATATATCTCGGAGCCGTCTGAGCATTCAACCAGCCATTGGTTGCGACTCTTATCAAACTCAGCACCATCGACATGTTTGTCGAATTCGACGTCCTTTTTGACATCCCATTTCTTTTCGATGTGCTCGAAGTACCGACGAAGTTCCTTGCCTCCTGCATATCGCTCTTTGAATGTGAAATCTTCCCATAATTCTTTGTCAAACAATTGGTAGATTGGAGTATCAGAATCGACTCGAGCACCAGGCTATTGGAAATTAGTTTCAGAGCCTCTCTGATGAGATAAATCTAGAGCTCACATAACAATTCCAATACCAGATCCCTCCACTTCTTGAACCTTTCTCATAAATTCTACACTTTAGTCCTTGCTTGCGAAGTCTGTTTGTATTGTTAGTAGTCTGCCCATCAAATTGATGAATAGAACCCACTTATTCAGCATAGTATAGGAGCCAAATCCGGCCCCTACCAGTAGCACATCCACTTCTTCTACCTGTACCGAACCCATGATTATTTGCTTACTCAATTGCTTGCTGTTGAGAAACACTTTTGGAAAGAATTGAGAATGAAGTTGAACTTGGTTCTTATATATGAGAATCTGAAATGATATCTTGAAGTGGCTAGCTGTTATACGACAAAACTCGAGAAAGATGAGCTGAACAAGCTGTGGAAAATGTGGGATATGATGGTTATTTAAACACCTCTGATTTGAAATACGAAGGATAGAGGAGGGGTTGTATTCCGTCCTCGTTAGTACGCCAAATATCCCACTCACATGCATGAATATTGAAAGCTCAATTTCTCAAGCCATTTGAGGACTAGATTCTCATCGGACAGTGGATAATTAGATCACAACGACTCGTACTCGATTACATACGAGTGATTAGATGTCTGGAAATAGGAAATAGAGCTCAAGAGGATGTGTATATCTTCATTGATTTGTCCAAAATTAGGAACTAGACCTTAGACAATTGCTTGGAACAACACTATCATAATACTAAAGCAATAGCAAAGCATGAAGAAGTAATGGAACCGCGGATGTACCTATATCCACATGTGCCACATCAGTGCGGGGTGAGGATCTCTCCCCCCATTGGCGTTTATTTCCGTGGGGTAGTATCGTCTAGCCGTATCCTAGGACGTGCAGTAAGAGTACGACCAACCCCCGCATTTCCTGGATATCATATGGAACTTGATTTGATGGATGAATAAATATCTAAGCCACATAATCACACTTTAATTCCGCACTGAGAGACAACCCTTGATGTCAGTCAGCCATGGATATTAGTTTCAGGAAAGTTTCCCGCCCTCAGTACAAGTAATAGTGGCGGAGCTGTATAAGACTACCCACTTATCAAATGCAAATCATTGATTTTGGTCACTGCAGATAGGAGAAAGAACGTTTTGGTGCTCTATTTTCCGGGCTATGGAATCATGTTTTGTGATCAACTGCTTTTAGAAAAATCCGGGGCCTTTAAAGTATATTGATTGTAGCAAGGACAGATTTCGAAATTTGGTTCGATGTTCGAATTCCCTAGATTATGCAGCGATAACAGATCTAATTTGGGGGATAATCATGATCTGTCGACAAGTCTATTGAGATGGTAAGTTCCTTATTCCCCTCAATTGGCAGATAAGATCTACCGAAAAAGGTATAAATAAGTACTTGTAATTGATCTTCATCATTTGGCGAAGATCATCGAAATGCTCCATGATATCTTGTTGTTAGGATTCTGGCGCCTGCAGGTAGCCCTGCTATTAGTACCGAATTGGATTACAAACGCAGCAGCTTAGCTCAGAGCGTTTGCTTCTGCTCTTTGCTATTGGAGAATACCTAGCTAGTTATATAATACTCATTATGGCTAAGTCTTACTTATATACATATACATTGTTTAAAGTAACGATCTAGATGTCCATTCCTATCTATATCACACTGGCCGAAGTTCCAGTTGCAAAATTCCTATTTATTCACAAATCTCTATATCAAAATTACAGTTGCTAACAATTAAGATGTCAAAAGCTACCTTATCATTGATTAGAAGATATGAATGAAGCGGTAGGCGGTAGGTTTGAAATAAAAATATTGCAATCACATTCCTGATTCTCCTATGTGGTTTGCCTACCTGCATATCGAGGAGAAATTAACTGGATGACAACTTGAGATGAATAGGTTGTGTTACTATACATTTTTCTTTTTACTACCTATTTTCCAAATATCTAGAAAGACTGAAACAGCCTTCTGAGAACCTTTGACTATATAGTCAAGCATTTGAGTCCTGGAAGAAATAGAAACCTTTATTAATTCATTCTCAGGCACCAGAAATGTTAGCCATTTTCCTCAATAAGCAGCCATGAAGCAAATATTCGTTTTCGAAGGTTGCACATTTCTGGCCGACTACAACCCCAATGAAAACCCTCGTGACAATCCCAATGACCATGAAAATCCCGACGATCAAGACAAGCTCATCACAATCACCATGCGCTGTTTCGGTGCTCGATTCAAAATAATATATGAGCCGCACAACCTAGCCATCTCACCATATCTCCTCGCACAACACAACAAGTCCCTCAGTGCCATACGGCACGGATGGGAATTCGGCACCGATGAATACATCCACGAGATCCATCGTCTCAAGAAGCCTTTTGAAGAACTTATGAGTTCTCTAGCTCCAAGCCCAATACCTTCGGTCAATCATCTGTCAGATTACCTCTACATACCACATCTAATTCTCGAGGCCACGGCAGCCGCCGAAAATAGCACAGAAATCCATCCACATTTCAAAGGGCAGCTTCCGCAAACACTGGCGCCTCCCCATGCTATAGGTATAAGCTGTATAGCCGATCATCTCAGAACAGTCAAACACACCACTTCATCTGAAGTGCGACTTCTACCCACCTCCACCTCCTGCACTCCTGATAGACACCCACACCTCCGTGGTCCCACCAAGGTCATCGATGCAGATGGCACCATATGTTATTTCAAACCCTATTCCAAATTGATATTTTCACCCAGAGTGGATTCTGACAAGCCATGGATCTACAATCAGATGAACACCGCTTTTGAGACCAAGAAGCTGCGTGCTGATATACGCATCTGCCGATTACACAGCGTGGTCATCGACTCGATACCCCACGATTGTCTTTCCCACGAGGAGAACACTAACACTAAATGGAACGAGGAGTCCGCGGCAAAGAACGACCCGGCCTACCAGAAAAAAGCCGGAGCAAGCGAAAAAGCCATGCTCGGCATCCTACTAACCTACATTACCCACAAAGACACACTCGCTTCAATAGCATCCACCTGCACCACCACCACCACCACCACCCCCTCCTCCCTCCTCCATCGTTCAAGTTGGAGCAACAAACTCTCCAAACTAATCCAATCCAATCGCTCCACGCCGCCGATATAATCTGGGGAGACGCGCGACCCGAAAACATTCTCGTAGATCTCTCTCATAACTTGTGGCTTATAGATTTTGATAGCGAGACGAGACGGCTTTGGCTTGGTGAAGCCGAAGAGGGGAGTTTTGTCCCCCGCTGGCCTCGATGGCCTGTTTGGGTGGATTATGAGATGAGGGATACGAAGGAGGGGGATTTACAGGGGGTCGAGAGGATTAAGGAGAGATTGATGCAGAGTTCGAGTGCTGGCTTGTGTTTTGGTGATTTCTGGGTGGTTTGATTGGATTGGATTGGATTTATTGCTTGGTGTTGATGAAACCAAAAAAAGAAAATAAGGAGTTCGGCAGAGTTTACGCGGGGGAGGGCCTGTTGGAACATATAAAAGAGGGTATTAACAAAATGCCAAAGATTGCTAAAGGGTTGCCATTTATGTGTGATATGTACTACCGATAGAGCCAAAAACTCTTAATTAATTCATATTACTCAGTCTAGCAGACTGATTTATTTACCCAAGGATCAGTGGTCAATTCTCAGTTGAAGTGTTATATTTCTATGTTTTGATTTCCCGCGCATTGACTTACCCATCTGATCTTTTCCTTCTACTGCTGCTTCTTCCTTCCTCTCATCTGGCTTCCTTTCTTTGAATTCCAAACGCTCCTAGTACCGTATCCTCGATTCTATATAAGCTAGCTTGGCCCATCCACTTGGATCACATCAAGTACTAACTAATACTTTCTTCAAATTCTCTTGTAGACGCGACACAGCACGATACATGCGCATTGATGTACTTTCTTTACAACCCGCAGTAAGAAAGATATCTCACAGTGAATTTGAATAATAATTAACTAACAGATTACATCAAAAGTAAGTACCAAATACAAAACTCAACCAGGTATCATACACAGTTTTTGACCTCATTCCCATTCCCATTCCGTCCCATCCAATCCAATCCAATCCAATCCAATCCCCATCCATCCAGCCCCGTTCCCCACCAACCCAGCCTTCCCATTCCCAACCCCTCAATTCCATCTAGAGAGAAAACTCCGTTGATTTGTACCAGATCGTGCCAGATCAGACCTTAGGGTCACCCTATTAAGAACACCCCCATTACAAATCATCATCATCAGCAGCAGCCATGTTCCACTTCTTTGCTGTCAATTTCCTAACCCTTTTAGTGGGACTTCCAGTATTCGCAGTACTCTGTTTGATCCTCAATTTTCCACTCGCACTTCTAGCACCGCCAACTTCAGCATTGTCATCAACCTTCAACTTCGCCATATTATCTTCTAGGTCTAGACCTTCATTTTCAATATCATCTGGAATTGGCGAAGCTGATTTATCCATAGCGTGTGTTCGGCTCTCCTTCAAGATTCTACTCGAAGGCTTTCGAGATTTAGTCGGACTCCTGCCAATCAATTCCCGTTTTAATCTCTCAACCTCTCTCAACAACTTTGCATTCTCGATTTCAAGTTCTATTGCCGCATCCTCGTTTTGATTTTCTTTGTTCTCATCCCCACCAATACCAGCTCCCAATCCTCGGACCAATACCTCCACCTTTCTATCCCTCCATTCCTCTTCCCTCTCCCCATGTTCTTCTAGTCTCAGCATCCACCTTCTACCCTCTTCTTGAATTCTCTTCTCCATTTCGTCATAACACTCCTCTCGAATTTCCATTTCTAGTTCCAACATTTTGTCTTCCATGCTTTGAAGATGTGCTTCACTTTCCAGCCTCAATTTAGTTTCGCGCTCCAATTCACCGCGTAAGCCATCGATTTCCTCGAACATGCGTGCAATCTCTAATGCTGCAATTTCCATCGTCTCGCGCTCGGTTTCGGTAGGAGTTTGAGATAGACCATCACGGTAGCGAGTGAAAGTAGGAGATGTAGGACTAGTTAAACTTGTATGCCTATCAGATGATCGAGATGAACCGAGGATGGTAGCCGTGATGGATGGCACCCTTGGAACCGTAATTTCTTTTGCCAAAGCTGAGTAGCGCAGGATTTGTGAGGTAGCATTAAAGTCTCCCAGCGGATCGGCCGCAACGATCATGATCGCTTTTTGTGGATGTCGATGATGATGAGCGGTCGAAGAAGATTTCGAGCTACTCGACGTGAAGGAGTTTGAGAAGAGAAGTTCGGTGAGTTTACATTGGCGGAATGGGACAAGATTTGGCTGTTGGTCTTCGGTTAATTTTGAAGTCTAGCATAGCAAAGAATATCCAAACGTACCTTTGTGTTATTCTCCAAATCTGACTGCATCTGTAAACACTGTCCTAGATACATTAGACTCTCATTAATCTTTCCGGCCTCGGCTAATGTAGCACCAGCAGTCTTAGCGTCTCTGGCTCTTTCACTTCCAGCCAGATCCACAATGGTAAGTGAACTTCCTCCCCAAGGGCCTGGTGTTCTTGATCTTCTCCTCTTTTTCACCTCCACGCAGAAGAATCCATGAGACCTAGACGATGTACTATTAGTATTGGTTCCCGCGACTCTTCTTTCACTGAGACCAGCTTCCAAGACCATAAGCGCATCTTTCATGCTTCCACAAATAATCTTCCTCAATCCAGCGACTACCTTCCGGTCCGGTGTTTGTTCTGTAGGTTTGAATAGCAATGGCCTTCTCCTAGATTCCTTCGTAGATTTATTAAGTGCCGCCGGCGTCAAAAGATCGAATATCCTATCATTATAAACCTCGTACATCGAAATCAAAATCGCATACTCCGCATGATGATCCACATCGACAGTGATACCCGTAATATCCGGACTACTTGGCAAAGCCGAAGGTCTCGTCGGTATCGTTCGTCTCGGAGTAGGTTGGTAAGAATCGCCCTTTTGAAGAGTTTTAGCACTAATCATCTTCCTGGCTGCTGTTGCAGTAGCTTGCATAAATGAAGGAATGAAGGAAGTCATCGATACTGTCGATTCTCCTGGAATTGGCACTGGCGCACATCCTGGTGCTTTACTATCATTATCCTGGTGGACTACGATCCTGATGCTTCTAGGACTTCCTGGTGCCTGAAAAGGGGGCAAATACGGATACAACTTGGTTGCACTGGGGTGGTAGGGAACAATGGGCACTCGTACCACCTGGGGTGTTGGAGCTCTTGAGCTTCCTCGAGATGATGCTGGGTCGAAGTAGTATGTATCTAGGAACGCCTGCGCAGACATGATTTGGGCCTCTGATGGATCTGATGATGTAATGGAAGCATGTAGTCCAGGGTGCGAATTAACATCGAGAATGTTGTTGTCAATGGAACGAAAGAGTAAATCGAGGGCGAGTTGTGTCAGACCGCGTTGATTTCGAGATCCAAGAATTGTATGACTCTGCGAAAGAAAGTTAGCACCCATCATAATCTGCAAGACAATCAAACCGCAATATCAACCTTTCCAGAGCCAGTGACTCCCAATGTAGCAAGCAATCCATCTCTGCCATCTCCACCATTTGGGCCCAAAACACCTTCAACCAAAGGTAGCACACCCGTTCCATGAAATAAATCCAATTGTGAACTCTCTTCTTCAAACACTCGCGTGAAAGCGAATTTCTCCACTGCCCTGCGTCTATTATCATTTGGCGGATTTAACGTGATGTGGGTCGGAAATGAAGTCGACGCTGGGATTCCATCTTCAAGTTGTTCTTCAGTAGTGGGTTCTTCAACAGTTAGAAAGCGGTCTGGTGTTGGTAAGGTGGGGTAAGGTGAAGGATATAATTGTTGATTTGATATTTGAGGAGGTCGTAATCGTAAATACACTTGAAAGAGTGCAGATTTTGAGTTTGTCGTTGGCGGTTCCATGATTGGGTATGGAATCTGGAGAAGTGTCGTGGTTCGTTTTGGTGTTTCTAGATGCTGATCACGAAAGGAGATTTAAATCGAAATGGGATAAACTCGCGAAAGTTTATTGACGCGTAAGGAAAAAAGTCTGGGGTAATTGTTGTCAGAGGAACCAAGGGATTGTGTTCTATTAATAAGTATTTAAGAATGTGAATTTTGGGAAATCAATACACATTTACCCCTGACATCTTTTATAGGCAATTGATATATCCCTACTAGATAGATACTCAAGTACTACTACAAGTACAGTAGATATCATCAACTCCTCAAACATACAATCATTCAAACATACCATCACTAGTTATTCATTCTTATCCTCAAAAGACGTTCAGTACCAATACTCTATCATTTATGTGGCTAAATCTTATCCATACCTTCAAAAATCTTCCTTCCATTGCCCAGTCCAACCAAAGCAACCACCCTACTTTCCCATCAAGAAGTTTGAATCTAATATACACAGTACCAACGCAAGAAAATCTTTCTAAAGTCCATATTTGTATATGCCCCAATGTAAATCTGCCTCATGATCATCGTGATAAAAAGCAAAGGGGTCCAAATTCTCTTTTTCCCACACACATAAAAACGCCATTCACGCCTTGACACCCTCACAAGGTATACAATCCCCATTACTCCATAGGCCATACACTACAGCAAGCATTTTCTCCTAAGTGTCCGCACTCCTAGTCTTCTTTTTGGAAAAGAATGTTCCGCCTCTCTTGGGTAGGATTTCGCCATTCGCAATTGCCCTTTCTTCCGCGTAGCCTTTCCTGCGTTCTGCCCTTCGTGACTCGATAGTTTCCTGGCTAATGTGTCCGAAGCCATTCCTTCTTCGGAAGCATGCATCCATAAGTCCATTGGCGTCGACAAGTCTTCGAGGGATGGTTTGTACGACTTGGAAAATTTCCATGGGGTCTGAAACGGCCTTGATCTCCTGTTCTCCTACTTTGAAAATTGCCAAAGCAATGCGGAATAGAGTCTTTGATCCTTCGAAGAAAAAGCTGTCCCAGACGCGTAGTGTAGTTTCGATTGGGAGA
Source organism: Sclerotinia borealis F-4128 (assembly GCA_000503235.1). NCBI lineage: Eukaryota > Fungi > Ascomycota > Leotiomycetes > Helotiales > Sclerotiniaceae > Sclerotinia > Sclerotinia borealis. The sequence continues at coordinate 42,206 of KI628689.1, read as the reverse complement.
GTTCCAATAAAGCATGACATGAACCAAGCTGTGGTACATAATGTGATAGGGGGAAGACGCATGGAAAGCCTCCCATCTCCTGCTGTACCGTCGAGTTCTCCTCCAATCTTCGCCCATATTGCTGGCATGGATTCCTTGATACTAGTCATCAGTACCCCCAAATCCACATTTGCGCCTTCTAGATTAAGCTCATGGGTTCCTGGCAGATAAACTCTCGTGATAATATTCAACATCCAGAAACTTTTCTCTTCCTCCATGAACAACAACAATAGCCCCGCCAAAAAGTTCAAACTCTGACAATACCCTATCCTTGGGTTGTAAATACTAAAAGCTTGCAATAATCTCCGTAGCGCTTTCAACATAGGAGTCTCCGGTTCCTTGATACTCGGTTGGCTGCTCCGTTTCTCGGAGACCGGAGGGGGATCCGGTTTGAATTTAATATTATCCGGAAAAGTACGATTGAGATCCCGCTCAATAATTTCGTCGTCCGTTTCATTAACCCCGCCTGCAGCTGCCTGCTTCACCAAGCTGTCATACACACCATAGTGCTTGCTCACCATAGCCGGACCACCTGCGTACCAGAACCAAGCTTCTCCTCGCCAGTCAGGTGGTATTCCTTTACGGACGAAACGTTTGACTTTTGCTGATTTTGGTGGAAATCGGATTGGCTTGTCGGTGATCAGACTATGATCCTTGAGCAATAATACCCATTTCTTTCGCCTTCGATCAATGTATTCATTATAAGGCCCACTCCAAGCTTCATATTCTTCCAACGAAACGTATTGCGTCTTTTTCTTGAACCCATACCTATCTCTAGCTGGGTCTGACGGGTTTGGTGGTGGTGGCGCCGCTGCACGCGGTTCGAAGTATTCTTCTCGGGCCTCCTGAGATGCTTCTGCACCATCAAATTCTTTCGATTCTGGAAAGTCTCCTGGGATGAAATTTGGGGTGGCTGCCGCACCTGTAAACATTTCCGTGGAACCCCGAATTGAAAATTGCGACGCCCCGAGAGTAGCAGGAGGCACAAGAAAGTCGCCCATTGCCTCTTCTATCTTCGATTGTCTTCTCTCCGAATTGGGTGTCATTGGTCGAAACTCCTCGTCTTCGTCAAACACATCCTCTCGATATACAGACCTAGGTGTGACTTCCGCTCCAATTTCCAGGAGCTTTTCTGCTAAATCGTTATCTTCGACTCCGGAATCCAAAAATCCGCCTTCATACATGCCAATTGCATCATCCACACTCATCCCCTCATCTTTCCCTCCAAAGAAAGAGGTATGTGAACTGCTTTTCGTCAATACACTACTCCTTTCTGTCCCGCTTGTTCCAAAATAGCTGGAGTTTGTAGTTAAAGCAGATCTGAAGCTTGCTCGGACTTCATCGTCGTCAAAATTTGTTGGACGAATTGGGGGGTCGCGCCGATATATAGACGAGTTATTACTATCGGGTCTATTGAGTCCTGTTCTTGGCCTAAAGTTCGCTTGGGGGATATTGCGCTGTCTCGCATTATTTAAATCTGCAGTATGGTAGTCCGGGATCGACGCAGAAGGGCGAAGTGTATGTGTAGGTAACTGTTGTCCTGATTGTGAGGAGGATGACGACACCCCTCGTTCCCTGGTACTGATAATCGACCCATTGTTTATTGTTTGTTCCTCTTGTGATTCTACATGAAATGTCGAGGCATGTATCAAGGGACTGGGTGATTCATTTCGCCTCCGCAGACTTGCTTGTCGTGGCCTAGAGAAATTATCTACTGCCTTTTCAGGTGTACGTCTGCCAGTGGAAGAATGCGATCGCACATTACTAAGTTGTCTCAATCGTGAAGCCTCGGAGGGTTTTCGTCGAAGATTTTGTTGTGAAGGAGCAGTGAAGGATCGGGATGGTTCGTTAGGTGAAGAATGATGCGCTGTGGTGGGTCTTTGGTGTGGAAGAGGAGGGTTCTGAGCGAGAGGGTTGACCGGTAAATACAATTCTCGAGATGGTGTTGGTGATCGAGGTGGAAATGGAAATGTGCCATTTCCAGACCTAGTAGTACTAACAGATAACTCGGAAGCTTTGGATGAAGTCCGGGGCCTTGTTGGATATAGGCTGAATTTCTGACTTCGCTGTTGTCTGATCTGCATATGCGGACTCCTGTTATCCATGTTGTTGGAAATAGGAGAAGACGTTTCAACGCCATAATATCCATTCGCTATATTCATTGTCATGGCCAAAGTCGTGTATCCCTTATCGTAGATATTCCATCTAACTTTCAAGCACTTCCCATGTAAACAAAGCAACAATCAATCCGCCTCTCCAGGTCTACGACCCGGATCGTATTCGGAGGGACCCTGTAGTAGTAATTGATCTCGTCAACATCAAAGTTAGAGATTCTTTCGCCCGAGGTTACTTTCTTTCTTTCTTTCTCTCTATCGAAGAAAGAGGCTGGTTTCGCTGGTACCTGTATAGTAGTACGATTATGTTGTGGAATAGCAGATAGTAATTATCGGGGGACGGGCATTCGGCGAAGTTCGAGTCTCGAGGTTCAGTGTATCTGTCCAATGTCCAGGTAAAGTCCAATTCTCATTCTCCCAGTGGTGTTCCAGATGTTCCAAACTCTTGTATCCGTCTCGTAATTCACTTTGTGTCTCCAATGTTTCAAATTCCGGAATCGATTTCAGTTAACGAGTGAGTATGAGTATGAGAATGAGAATGAGTATGAGTGAAGGACAGGAATAGAAAGAATTTATGCGTAAAAGTGGATTTGTTAGGGATCAACCAGCATTGAATTAATTGATTAAGTATCTAGTTGCAAGTTGTTGCTTGTATGTATAAAAAAGGAAGCTTAAAAAGTGATCCACCCTTCAATGAATGTGTCTGAGTCGCTGATGAGAGAAGGAGAGAAGGAGAGGTTGAGGTTAAGAATGAATGAAATGAACTAATGAACGAATGATTGAATGAATGAATGAATGAATGTAAAGAGAAAGGGTTTCGGATGTTTGGTTCAACTCATCTGTTTCGTGAGATGGTCAAAGCAAGTAATAAGCAAGATTTAAACATTATAATATTATTCAACTAAGTAGTCGTACCTCGTAATAGGATGTCACAATTTGATTGATACGTTCCATATTTTAAACCCTATATCTTTGGAAGACTGGGTACTACTGGCTGAATAACCGGTGATGATGATCATATTTGACCAGGTACATATATTCATTCTACTTGGTTACTCCATTATCATTCATTGTAACTCCTCCTACTTTGCAATACAGTACAGTAGAGACTTACTTTTCCATAGTATCGTCTTGTACAGAGGAGTTACCCAAATACCGGTACCCAGCCAAACAGTAGCCGATAACCTCCATTTAGAACAAGCTTTCCTTGATTCCCCTCAACAGCTAATCGTTTCATTCGTCAATCTCGTAGGAAAAGTAAATTGTGATCAATCTTAATCTGGTCTTCCTCTGCATCAATAATCCTGGTTAGATTCTTTAGCCAATAATTGTTGTGTCTGAGTGCTGGAAGCTTTATCATTTTATAGAAGCCGAGAAGGGAGAGAGAGAGATCAAGCGAGATGAAACTATGAAAATGTCTATGCTATGAGTGAGTGAGCTAGTAGGGGAAGAGATTTCAGTAATTGTTTATAATAAATATTGATCTATCTCTAATAATGTTGAAAACCGTTAGAGATTCTGGAAACTTGAATCTCTTACAGTGTAATTTAGTTTCTTTTTTACATCGGATGCTCAACGCCTTTATGCGCCACTTCATCTTATATAAAGCTTATCCCTCGCATCCGTTTTCCCCTCTAGTTCTCCCCCTTTTACGCGCCGCGCCGCATTCCTGATAGAGGAGTAAGGAGGCATAAGCATTTACTTATCTATTTCCATATCGGTCAATTTGTTGATATTATTCCGAAGAGGTGGAGTTAGTATTCTAAATAAGAACCAAAAAAAACAATAGTTCGAAGAAGTAAAGAGAAAGGAAAACTTATGAATAACCAGTTTAATTAGCTCCCCATTGAGGTGTATGAAAGGATTCATACGTTTCGAATCACCTAGATCAGGTCATGCAACGGTTTTCCCGGACAAGCAATGCATACTTATTCCTGATTTCTTCACTATCTGATCGCTGATACTAATTTCTTCTATGTACCCATAGCGCTAATGACAAACATCTCGTTGGTGACGCTGCTGTCATGCATTGTCATATTTCCATGACTTCGTGTCGTTTCCGTTCCGAAGCCATCCAACTTCCGCTCCCTAACCCTCGATATGCTCTCACGGTTGTCCCATTTCCCATTTGGACCTTATTTCTTCATAGCGTACTTCCTGGTATTTTCCCTCGCCTCCTTCGCAAAGCCCTCTGTGTCTGTCTTGCACTTCTCCGCAATCGCATTCTCTAATGGATCATCTGGATTTGGCTGAATCAAAAGATTCCTGATAGCCCCCAGAATTGCCGTGATCTTACCACTTGGCTTCCACTTGTCTTGCTTCAACTCGTCCACACAAATCGATCCTTTCTCATCGAAGGTAACGTTGGGGTGATAGATGCGAGTTACGAAGTTGACAACGGGAGGCTTGAAAGGGTAGTCTTTGGGAAGGGCAACGTTGAGGATGAATAAGCCGCCCTGATATGCCAAATATTAGTGAGAGAAAGAGGAGGAAGATGGGCGGGGGAAAAGGTAGACGTACGGCATATGGCGTGTATGCAGGACCTTCCATTTCGACTTTCCATTGATGTAAATCATCCTCCTTCAATAAAGATGTGCTGATACCTGGGATGGGATTTTCGGTCACTTCCTTTAATTCCTAACACATATCCAGTCAGACTATGCTCTGCTTCAACTCAAATTCGGGAGTCATAGTTGCAAACCTTGGCGATACGTCGTGCTGCCATTTTGATTGTTGATGTTGATAGCTTTCAAGGTAGCTACAGATGATGACGGCGTGGATGTGTTGGATGAGGGGGGGCGTTCAAGATTGTAGGGAGTTGGAGTTGGAGTTGACTGTTTCTTGCTATTAGATTGAGAGCAACTCTAGTAGATGAGGTTTCTTACTTTTTAAATATGCAGAATGTGTTTCTCTTTGAAACCTTTTCAGAGAAACTCTTTAGTAGAATTATTTGTTCTTTTCGATGTAAATGTTTGAAATTATGTGAGAATAGAAAGTTACCTATGAGTAGGTAAGTTAGGAATTAACCAACCCATGCATTCACCGTCAGAGCTTCAATCGGCCATTCCACCCCTGTCGTTCCGAGGCAGTAAGGGCAAGGCTGAGTACAGTACCAGCCAGTCTTATTATAGATTTCTTTTGTATTCAAGTGATTATCTAATTTAATTTAATTGTCATTCAAGAAACATTATGTAGATATACATTCTTGAAAAGTAAAGTGGAAGAGCGTTTCTGTATCTGAGGGATTGCTTTCGACAATTACCTTTGAGGATATGGAGAACAAATCTCTACATTTGTCTTTGTTAGTCGTTCGAATCAATCCTACCGGTACCTGGTAGATGGCCTAGACCCCAAAATCTCAGAATTTCAAAAGCTTAGAAAGCTCTACTCGCAATGTTCTTCAGACTTCGCAACTTATTGTCACAAATCCAGCTTCATTCCTATTGTGAAGGTCTTACCTTCGATCCAAGACAATCCTTACACATGTATCACCCCTCTTTCAGATCATGTAAGATTGGGGTATCTTCTTTCTTTTAATGCCGTTCTAAATTCAGCTATTTCCTCTGTTATTCTCTCTGTAAAACCACAACCAACCCCATCATTCCTAGCATAACAGTCTTCAACCATGGATGCTCACTAAGTAAAATTGTGACGTATCCCACAAATGGTATATATCCCACTACACTTCCGATGATATCTTCCCTCTCGATGTAATCCTGTCCTCGCGCATATAGCTCTGTATCGTCTGCAACATTGTTGTCTCCCTTCGTCAATAACTTTGCTTTGGCTCTGCGATTCCGGATGTTAGTCTAAAAATCTGGCAGCATGTCCCCGCCGCTGCACCACCCCCAGAGTAGAGACTCACCCTGCCCCAAACTTCCTTACTAAACGATGCACAATCGGTATGTCCTTGCCCTTGACTTGGTAGACGACAATTTCCCCAACCTTCGTTTCTTCTAGCAAGTTCCTGTTCCATAAAAATAGAAGATCTCCGCGCTGGAATGCGGGTTCCATAGATCCAGATAGAACGACGACGATTGGTGAAGGTGAATCCGAAGCTACTGAAAGACCTTTCCACATCATGAAGGCGGTAGAAAGAATGAGAGCGAAATTCAGTACCTGCGCCGCTGCTTGGCGGGGGTTCTGGAGAAAAGAAAGCATGGTTGGTAGTTTGAGCGTTTGGAGGGTTTTGGCAGCTTGACTCAAAGTGCTAAGGTATCGGAGATAGTTTGCGCAATTTGTTGCCGTTGGTAAATACTCAAATGGAATAGAATCTGCGCATTGATGGGAGGTCCTAGATGCAATGCAAAGGAATGGCAGGTAGCCTTTGGTAATGATTTATTGCAATCAAGAAAGGTACGGACACAATTCTTACTACCAGTATATCTAAGTAAATGAGGACACCTTCTAAAGGTTAAGGATCTAAGGACTGATTTATTAGTTATGCTTAATTGTGCTTAGTTTATGCGGATGGTCCGTGCATCATGCTTCTTCCTCTCTTCTTAAGCTCGTCTCTCCATGTCACGATTTCATTGTTTTAATGACTATGTGTTTCTACAATATAGTATTTGGAATATGTACTAGGTATATGTATATACCCACTCTAATCATTATATCAAACTATATATTCCTACAAGATTATATTGGAAATGTATATATATATACCCTATCCATTCCAACCGATTCTTTATAAACTCTGTGAACAATAAATAGTATTACATTACTGTACAAGCAAGAGCTTCTCCTGTCCCTTTTCGACATATTGGCCAGGTATTAGCGGATGTTCAAGTTCAAGTGAACGAACAAGCAAATTGCCTTCCATATTCTTCTAGTGTATTTGGTAGGTATCTTGATGGACCTGTCCTCAAGCTCCCGTTTGTCGCCGTTGGACCTCTTCTTCGCGCCTTCCATTAGGCAGTGCAATCGAATCGATAAAGGAAACTGCAAACTCTCATCATCTGCTCTTGCATCGATAATTTTCTGCTAGTCTCTGACACGGCATGTATACTTCCTCTTTTCCTCCCTCTCCTTTCTCTCTTCATCACACACAACACACGACACAACTTCATCGTAAAGTATTTGTGTTTCTCTTGTCGTTTTAGTTACTTGATTCATTCATCCAAATCTCGTTTTGGTCACCTTCGCTCTTCGCTCTATACCTAGTAAACTCCCATTATCTACTTTGAATCGTTTCCTTTCGAGATGTCTTCATCTACCGCTCTTCTTCCAGGCGGAAGCAATAAGAAGAACGATCACGTAAGTCATGTCTCAAGTTTTCCAACTGCAGTCTGCGGGGGATAATGCTTCAGTTATAGCCTATCTTTCTCCGTGCTTGTCACTCTCCATGGCTCGGCGTCTCTCAGAAATCCCTCGTTTTCCTCCGAGGAATCATCGCAGCCTACCTTCTGGTCTCGTCTTATGTGATCCTTCATTATGAGCTTGAGATCAACAAACATGGCTGGTTAGTTGTTTTCAACCTTTCCAACATCGTGTATGGCTTGCAAACTCTGTACGCCTGGATCGCCTTTGTGAGTATATGTTCTCAATTCCTCATGCTACTTGCATCTCTACCCAATCTTGATATTTGGCGCTGATCCTTATCCATTGGCAGATCTGGACCTTCATGCACCTCTACTACCCACACAACAACGACAATAACTCTTCATCATTCTCTACCCACACTCGAAAATTCCTCTCGCCATCTCGTCGAAACTCCAATACCAACGAAAAGTACTTCTTCAGCGTCTTTCATTGGGTTGTTCTTGCATTCCCTCATCTCGTCACTTTCATCCACTGGGTAGTTATTGTTCCTCGAAATGAGACATCAATTCCAAGTAAGAGCTTTCTTCTGTGATACTGCAATCAATACTAATGAGTATTCAGCTGATGAGATTTTCCATGATAAACTCACGACCTACTTCATCTTCAGCAAGTACTGTATCAATTCTATCATTGCATTGATTGAGCTTTTCCTCCTCAGCAGCATCAAGAGATCCGACGTAAGTTTTTCTGAATCTATCTCTCTTCTCCTGCTAAATTTGTTTCAGCCTGCCTGGAACCATGTTGTTGCAGTCGCTGTACTTCTTCTCGCGTATGTTGGCTGGGCATCTATCGGCAAGATTGTTGTCGGCAGATACACATACTTCTTCTTGGATCATGAGAAGACGGGGTGGGAGTACTACTGGGCGTCCATTGTTGGTTTCGTAATTGTCGGTGAACTCTGTGTGTTACCTCTCTATCTCTACAGATGTGATTTCGCTAATGAGTTTAGTCTTCGTCTTCGTGTACTCCCTCACTGGCGTTCGTGAGTCCATGACAAAGAAGCAAAGCGACGATAAGAGCACTGGTTACCAAAGGCTTCCTCAGTAGAAGTTCGTACCGAATACCAAGAATAATTGACAAAAGACTAAGCATGATCATCGAGGTAGATGAACCATGCGTAGAAGGGTCAAGAAGGATTGAAGCATCGATGGAAAGTAACCCGAATGGGTTGCATAGGTATCATATTGTTTGACTTTGGTTTCGTTCGGTATTGCTATTGTTTTGTTTCCTTTTTTTCGTTGTCGGGTGGTAGTATGAAGGCCCTTGAGTTCTCTCTGTATTGATATCCTGATCCACGACTTTGCTTTAGCTTTACCTAGTACCTACCTACCTGCACTAATTTCATTCATTCGGTCGGGTTTCCGTGTTCTATGTGTTGCCAGGAATCGCCTCCCTCACTTGATTCTTATATCGAATAGACCCATATGCTAGACTTGATGAACTTGAACTGTTCCTTGGTCTGTTGGCCATACTTATTTTGATATGGCGTGGGTGTAGTTACTACCGTCATGGTTCACCTAGTAGCCAATCACATAGTGCTAATGATTTCCTTCATAGGTCACTGGTTTAATATTGTATCTGGACTCACTAGCCTGATAATCTTGATATTAGTACAGAAAACCCAGACTAGCACTTACAAACGAATCTTAACGGAAAGTCAGTTCTTCGGCATCATCAATTGAACCTTGCTAATTATCCATCCTCCAAGCCGACAGACAATCCCTCGACTGCATCCTGGTCGCTGTGTGATAATACCAACTCCATATTCAGGTACGATCTCAGATTGATATGAAGATCCTCGTTTTGTTTGTGCTGCTTTGGAATCGTCTTGGGACTCGGGACTTTTGCTGGCAGCAAGGTTACTATTTATATTTTTTTGGTCTTGATATTGATATTGATTGTGTATGATATGATGTTCGATAGAGAGGGTACTACTAGTACTACTAGATTGTGGTATATTGTGGTTCCAACTACCTAACGTCCAAATCATCATCGGTTCCTCAGACATTTACTGTACTCGAGTACTTTCAAAATTGAGGATGAGGGTGTCGAAATGAAGTTGGGTTCTGGGTAGGAATTAATTTAGTAGATGGGTTTCCTCTAGTTAGGGACTCGACTCCCAACGACTGTCGATATTGAAATTGAAATTAAGGTTGAAATAGAGATTGGGTGGAAGCCCTTGAAGTATTGAGAAATACAACAAGGAACGCTAGAGCTAGAAGGCAGGAAGTACAATACCGGTAGTCTGTCTTGAGACGTCGGGACAAAAGTCTATGGCTAATAATGAGACGGAGATTTTATTACGAGAAATCATTCATCACTTCTTTCTTGGTTTATGGCGGGGAAAGAAGGAGGTATAATAAGCGGAGGAATTTTTTTTTGGGAACAAAAGACTGGCTTTTGGAGTTTGAAGTTTGAATATTGGAGTGGATTTGAGGTATTTTTGGAGATGTTTTTTTGAAGGGCAAGGAGGCGATATCGAAAAGGGAATATTGAAAGGAGGAAAGGGTAAAGGAAAGGCAGGTAGTATTGAAGGGGGAGAGTATCGAAAGGAAAGGTAGTATTGAAGGAGGAGAGGGAGTATCGAAGGAGGAAGAGTATCAAAGGGAGAGGTGGTATTGAAGGAGAAGGGTATCAAAGGGGGAGTATCGAAGGGAGGAAGGGGAAGGAGGGAGTCAGGGGGGGAGGGGGGTAATTGAAGAGGGGATTCAATATTTTATTATTATATAATAATCATGTGTTAGCTGATCAGCGATTGATCAGCCATTCAGTGGCGACTATGATATATCGTTAGCCATTCAGCTGGGAATTGAGGGTTCGCTGATCGCTGATCGCTGACTGATTGACTGATTGGCCACTCTGTCATCATGGGCACCCCCTTGGTTATTTGATACAACTTGGACTCTCGTCATGGCCTATCCGCCTACAACTGCTAAATTCTCGATGTTTTAGTATTTTACTTGATTGCAGTCGGTGAATTGAAGATGAAGCCGGGAAAGAAGTTGGGCGTAGTGTTTGTTGATCTTTATTACTGGATTTTGGTATGTTCAACCAATTCTTTCTGCTTCGAAAATAGTCAAGGACATGAAGGAATGGTAGGTAATAATAAGTCCATGAGACCAGAAATGGGAGAGGATGCAGAATCAAATACTAATATCCATGATCGCTTGACCACATTATCAGATTATGGTAACCATCTTAATTATAATTGTATGCTTGTGGATGATGAAAGAGAAGTTTGATGTCAATGATCACGAGCATTCCATCGGGATAAATCGGTAAGCGCAGCCTGGAATGAGATGATGCGTTTCCTTGTTGTGATAAATAACCACCAAACATATATACCATCAAGCAATGAAATATATCTAAATCGTCAAAAGCATCAAAATTATCATCAATATCGCCAACTCAGAAAAGTACCAAGTCGCTTGACCGATATTTCTAGGACTCCGAGACAGGACAGCTTCAAAATGTACAAAGCTCTCAACAAATCCCGGGCTTTTGTTCCACGCACACCATCAACTTCCCAAATTACAAATACGATTCATGGGCATAGACTCAGTACATATGAACCACGAAGATCCGAGCCCAAGTGGAACTTAGCAAGAGGAAAGCCAGCAAAGTCAGACCTGAAAGAACCTCAAAACCCCTCCATCGGACTCAATTTCAAGGAACTTGGCGCTACGAGAACGGTCAGATGGGTGGTGATTGTGGTCATTTCGATTGCTAGTATGATGGAGACAATGTTTTGGACCAAGGTACTGATGAGGAAGTTGGGGTGGGGAAAAGGAAATCAGAGGGAAGAGATGGTGGGAGAAGAGGGGGAGGAAGAGGAAAAGAAAGGGGAAGAGTAAAAGGAAGAGTAAAAGGAAGAAGAAGAAGAGGAAGAAGAAGAGGAAGAGGAAGAGGAAAGCTTTTATATATAGGTAACCTTATCAATTAATCATCTGGTAAGAGATGTCGTCCCTATCTCACAGAATTATCATTATTACCAGCGACATATAAAAAATAACACTAAAGCCATGCATAACATTATGCAAGAACTATCTACCTAGTAAGGTTAGTTCTTCCCCACACAGAAAAACTTTTCGGGCATGACACATTAACACCAAGGCCTATACCCCACTCTGATTTACCCCCCACTTCATCCACTTTGAGCAATTTTTATTGAATCGTCGATACGATATAAATCATACGATGCTGTGATTTACATGTGATCATTATTATTGTGATGGATATACAGTACTCGAGTATATAGTATATAATACGAGCTTTGACTTCGGCCCCTCGGTGCCGGAAAAACAATTCGCCTCGCTGCGCTCTTCGAATCGTTTTTCAGGGCACCTCGATTCCTACGTCGCAGCTCGTCCTCCGGAGGCTTGTTAACTTGATAATCATAAATATTGAATGATATTTTTGAATATCATCCTTTCAGATTTCATTTTATCGATTAGTACGAGAAGTGTATTAATATTGAAGATTGAATGTGGTATTGCACGTGAATTTTCAAAAAAATGTTCGTTGTCGTGCATTGACCATGTGCGAAATAAGAGTGTTTTATAATATGAAAGGTTAGATATAGAGAAGCTTTTGAAGCTTTTATTAGTTTTGAAGAGAAGAGAGGAGAGGAGAAGAGAAGAGGGATGGATATACGGTACTGTTACTGGTACTGGTACTGACATTGATTTTTGCTAATTAACAAATGACAGTTTCAAAAAGATCAATGACTGAAAATCATGACTCGTCCGGTAAGCAATAGGGGGGTAAGATTTGTATCAGGAACCGGAAATATTGGTCTACTCTATGGTAGTATCATATATCAGCCCCAGAAAGAATTCGAGCTCAAGAACTCAGGAACTCAAGAATTCGAGGAATGGACATCCCCTTTCTTCAAGTCCCTTGGGATGAAAGTACCGTAACCTTACATTCTTGGATGATTGGAGAAATGCTGGATGGAGTCAAAAGAATGAATGATACTTTACCATATATCTACTCCGTACTTCCTTGAACATACATGGTATATTCTGCAATGTAGAAGGGAAGATTCTTACTGTTGATTGATATATGTTATTACTAATTAGTTATTTTTATATAGAGAAGAGACTAGACCCTTCCTTTTTTCTCTGAGACTTTGAGACTCTAAGTCCTCTCATACCTACGAGTATTGATATTCTAGTAACGAACACCCATCACTATTTTACCTCTTTGCCTCAACTTAACTCTTAACTCTTGGCTCATATAACCAATAACTCTCTATTAGGTATCTATTTTATTATACTGTATTTGTGGTATATACTGGTAAATGATTCCTATACTGTATTTATAATTAAGTTTAAGTTTCACGCCCAATAACTATTTACATACTAATTTAGTCTAACATTTATGACACAATTCTTGGATAATAGCGGTGAGAAATGAATCTAAGAGGAATTACCGGTAGGTAATTAATTGAACTGTTTAAAACTTGCAAGGTATAGCTCACTAGCGTCAAATTATGAAAAAAATGTCCCCTCCAAAAATTGTTATGTCCAATCCTCTTTTCTTTTCCTTTCCCCTAGTTACCCCATCAACTCCAAATAAGACAACGAAGTCACCCTACACTTATTCAATAAGTATAACCTCATAACTACAATTCGTCGAGACAATGCCGCAGGCTATTGCTGAGCAGTGAATACCCACTACAGCATGCTCACCGGGCATGTCTGTAGTCCCTTCAGCCAAACGACAACTTCAGTTCCCAAATCTTATAATTCACTTGTCTATCAGCCTATTTCGCAGATTGATTTATATCAATTGAGAGTATCAATTTCAATTACAATCATCGATCGAATTTAAACCTTGCTACCACACATATCACCTTTGCACTCCGCACATCTGCAACTTTCACCTCACCGCCGATACCAATACCGATACATTCGGTCATACACAACCATCCCCACAAGAAATATTTCTTGCAGATCCTATCAACACAAACACAATGTCTCGAAACACACAGCGCGAGTCTTTCAAGACTCCTACCAAAATAAAGAAACCCAAGAAGTCTACGGCATACTCCTCCGACTCTTCATATGCTGGTGTGGATTTGATTACCGACTCGGAAGATAACGATTCAGATGATGAGCCAGATGTATTTGGTGGGGCCGGGGGGTCTAGGTTCGAGCAGAATGAAGAAGCGGCCATGTTTGAATCCGCAGAAGAAGATGATGATCTAGAGACTGGCGAGAATGACATCGATGCACAAACCAAATTTGAAGAATGGGCAGGAATTCCAGATTACCCGGACGACTTGGGCACCCATCCTGGATTCTTTGAAGATGATACAAACGATAACCTGAATTCCGATAACAATGATACTCCCAAGAAGCGAGTTACATTCGTCGACGATGATTCAGATACCAGCATATCTGACGATGAGTCTGTCATGTGGCATCCTGATCTATTTGAAACCGAAACCTCCGCGCAAGGTCCATTCTTGAGTGCAGATGCACTTCCCCCTCGTATTGCGAGAGGATTGGAAGATGACACATATAATGATGACAATGGTTCTGACCCAGAGGTTGAATGGGGAAATGGAAATAATGATTCTACTTCTGGAGAAAGTGATAGTGACGATTCCGACGCATCTGGGTATCAATGTAAGTGGAACCAAACCGAGCATGTAGTTCTCGAGGCGAGTTGCTGAGCCGAATACTGATAACAATTTGTTACAGCTGATGTTGATGATGACGATGATGATGATGATGATGATGGTGGGGACACAACTGATGATGAAGATTGGAGAGAGAAACGTCCAGAAGCAGACGAGTCCATGCCTCGAGGCAATTCACCGAAACCTCCACTATGTCTTGGTTTTCGAATCCAGCGGAAAAAGGGTCAACCCGATGTTATAACTTGGTATCACAACACCGATATACCCTTTGTTATATTGGATGAGCATGGAAAGGATCTTTTAACGTACTCTTCCGACCCCACCAGACTAAAGGATAACAGCTCACCTTCACCCATTAGAAACGGGGGCAGCATGGGACAGTACAACCCAGCCCTTAGTAATCAAGCCAACATCATGATGAATGCAGTGGCAGATACTCCATCTGAGTTTGGATCTTATCACAATGGTCCTGGCAACCCAGGAACCTTTTTCGATGAAAACAACGTTTTCATGGACGACAATGTTGTTCGTCCAACAAGCAGTTCATCCTATGAAGGTAGCGAAGACCAAAATGAACCTCTTCAATGGAGTGACTTACTTCACTTGGATGAGGAAGGAGGCGTGGATGGTCCAGTCGAACCTCAATCATCTACTCCAGCTCCTCCAACCACTTCCGATGGACTTCATCCTCTTCTGATACATCTCGACAAAGGTACCAATGTCGGTGCCTTCCGACTCAACCGACAAAACGAAAACCTCATCAACACCAATACTGTCTCCAAAGATGCACTTGACTTTGGAACCACCCCAATTAAAGGTGTTAAGGATGGTCACTTTGATTCTCTCACCAGCTCTCTAACCCCACGACGAAAACGTAAAACCGCCTCGAATTCCACTGTTGATGTCGTTAATCGGAAGCGGAGGTCGCGTGGTGCACCCGAGGGACGTCAATTTCATAAGAGAGGTCGCAGCAAGGAGTAAAAAAACATCATATGCATGTTGTTTTTCAATTCTTGAGCTCATGACTCGATTTTGATCTCGATAATCATTCCATTGGTACATTGGTAATGATCCATTACAACTGATGGACGGCATGACACCTTTTGACTGTCATCCCTGGCCTCAGATTTCTTTCTTCCTATATTTCTTTGTTCACTGTATATTATAATGATGAACGAATTGGCATTAGACAAAAGCATGGTCATCACACACAAAAGTTTGTAGACTCTGTTTGTGCTACTGGGCACATGTACTGTTTGTTGAAATGGAGGGCATATTACGAAAAGTTCAGCACAGGTGTCATTTTTTTTTTGGCATTTATTCTCTCATGAGCCTACAGATCTTTTCTTTGCTTGAAAGGGCAACTGAGTCACAAAATCTTCTACATGTACTCTCAAATATGGTTGGTTTGGGGCATAATCTTGTATTATGTCTACTGTAGCTAAATATATCTGGCAATGTGTTAATAAAGCAGACTACCTGAGATGAATGGGAAGGGAAAGGTTATTTTATCAACAGACCCTCTCTATCTAAAGCAAGCAATTCAAAAACAAGTTAAAATTCATAAACTCTATGCTTTGGGCAGTGATGAGTGACGAGTGATGAGTGATGAGTGATGAGTGATGATATGATCGGTATTGTGTTGTGATATAACTATGAGTATAAATAAATATGATTGTGAATGTATTCTGATATAATAAATTTCTTATTGAGTAGTACTTAGTTTAGTACTTGCAAGTTCAAATTCTATTTACTTGTACTCAAGTATATAGTAAATGTATGATTTCTTTTCCTTTTTTTCCGGTCGGGAATTTATATACTGGATTGGATGGAGTATACTTGTATAATTGAATTAAATCAAATATCAGAAATGCTGTTATATTATTACAGTATTACTCAGTACTTGTAAATGCAGCTTTTAAGAATCTCGGGTTTTTCTTGTTTGTCATATTTAGAATCCTCATATATGCAATCCATATGGGTATGGATAATATGTTCATGCTACAAAGTAGAGGAATGAAAATAACATATAGTATTACTTTTTTTTTGTATCGCGGTTTCTATAGTAATCTTATAATACAGAGATAGATAAATATTGAGATGTTTTTGGAAACTGGAACTTGGAGAAGAGGTGAGGTGAGGTTAGGTTAGGTTAGACGATGGGTGGGTAGGTTAGGCAATTAACCTCCGGTCATTTTCTCATTCTTATTTATAACTAATTAGTTACTCGAGGAGTAGTCACAGATATATATATCGATTACTTACTCCACGAGTATTTACGCAGATATCCTGAATGTGGTTGTTTATTTTGTCACATCATCTTTACAGTGTGAAGTTCGTTATATGGGACTTGTCTGTAGGGTGTGCGTGGGTATGGATGGGTACTCGTATGGTGTGAGAAAGTATTTTTGATTTTTCTATCGTTTATATATGGTAGTTATCTAGGATTTAGGAGAGGGGGTGTTGAATAGCCTGGATAAAGAGAGGAGAGGAGAATTCCATTTTTATTCTTTGAGGGGAAAAAGAAGATAAGCTGGAAAGGGAGAGATGAAAAGATTTTAAAGACTGCAATTTAGAAGAGAAGAAGAAGAAGAAGAAGAAGAAGAAGATAGGAGAGAGAGCATGGAAGAGATAGGGCTGAGAAATGGGTGAATGATTCAAGATACGGGATGCAAGTACTGTGCTGTCTGTCGCTTATAGAGTATATAATGCACGTATGTATAGAGCTTGAAGTTCCAAATTTGCATTCAATTGGCTGCTCAATAAGCGATATATGTGGTGCAGTAATGTACGATATCCTGCAAAGAACAAAGATGAAAGCAGAGTTACCTACAAAACAAATACCGGTATATGATTATAATTGGTACATCATACATCATTTGTATCCCACTGGCTCTTGTTCAATTCATATTCTATTCATAAGATTTAGCCACGAGAAACAAGGGAGAGATAGACTTGGAACTGGCAAGATTTGAATATTCAGACTGTTATTCCGGATCTGATACGGTCACTGATAACCACGAGGGATTTGAAAGGCAAAGCCTAAGGTATGAAATAAGATAGATATATACTACCGGTATATACGAGTAGATCTACGAATATAAGAAGTGTCGAAAAACAGAGAGTTCTGACTTCCATCAGGATATAGAGCTCGGCAGTGTCACGCTTGGAGGCGGGAATGGGAGAGGAAATGGAGACGGTAGTAAGGGCTAAGAGGCCAGTGATGAATGAGGTAAGCATTTCTGTGATGTGGATCGATGAGTGTGATTAGGTGATATATGTTTTGACTGAACGGTAGCAAGTATTTGAGATCTCGGCTTGGTGATGATGATGATCATTACAGAGGCAAAACTTCCTTACATACTTCTCAAGCAACTTACCTGGGAACAAGCTCTCTAGTTAGAGAATAAAGATTAGGTCTTGCCCACTCTTTTCACCAAGTTGTATCCTACCTTCGTGTCCAGATATGGCCTGACAAGCTTCTGTATAGCATATACAAGGTTGTATTACAAAAGAGTAACCACAAAATCCACCACCAGGAAATGCTTCCATAAAGTTCCACGCCGCAAACACATATCAAGGCAAGGACAAGTTATGATAGCTATAATGGAGATCCGTACCTGGAGATCCATCGACCCACTATCTCTTCGATGGCATGCATTTCATATCAAGACCCGGAGATTGGGACTAAGCTAGGTTGGTTCTAGATTTCGACTTCCAAGAAGGACAACTCGCAGTCTTCAATGCTCCAACCTACAGCCAGCCCGCAGCCCATGGACGTTTTTGCACTACAAAGTAATGCAATGCATCTCGCATGCATGTAGTTAGGATCATGACATATATAGGTGCCCAAGTGACTCTATCGCTGCACTTGCAAATAGATGTTTCTTCTTAGAAGTTAGAAGCTGAATCATATGTACGTTTTATTGAGGAGAAGTATCCGAATAGCTTGCAGCTCGCTTGCCAAAAGAATCGGCTATTTGATATAAGGTTGTGGAAGAGAAAATCGGGAATTTCATCAACATCATAGTCCAGATTTGTAAAGCCCACTTTGGTATATTCCGGATTAACTTTATAGGAAAAAGAAAAAATTGATGATGGATGGACTTCCGCACCGGCGCTTTCGAGCCTTGAAGACATTCAACGGGATTATCAACCCCCCTGTATCCGATTGCCCTGCCTTGCCCGGCCGCACACGCGAACGCTACCTCGGCCAAAGTTACTGAAACGGTATAAGCTTGTTTGTTTTTCATTCTTTTTTGGTGAGAATTGGGGTTTACAGTATTAGCAGCACCAAATACTCGTTGCTAATACTCGTTGCTACGCCGCTGGTCTCGTCACAGAAGCTTAACCTTACCTGCAGCAGAAAATTTTGTTCGGAGACACACGATGCTAATGTTTCGTAGGTTTCTTTAAAACTTCCACAACATCGATGTGAGCGCGGAGACAAATCCGAAATCTTAGATTGTGGCATAAATAGATATTCTCAAGCTAAGTGAATTTATTGGTCAGATTCCAGAATACTACACTTAAGCAAGCGAGAAACAATAAAGCTTGGAATTCCCCCAAAATGTATGGAACAATGGAAATATTTCCATTTAATGGTGGGGTTGGTGTTAATTACTGTACAGCTGTAGCACTCAAAAACTGTACCTCCCGTACTCAAGTACATTGGGGATACTGTACTGCAAAGTTGTGATTGCCTGTGTAACTATTTTGTCAATGTACAGTAGGAAATACCGGTATGCGATAAATCGATATCGATGATGCATTATATGTAACAGTATATATGATGGTCGAGGAAAGGCTATGCAGATCTGGCACCACAGCCGTTAAAGATGGAAGATCGTAAAATAGAATGGTATTGTATAATTATAGCACAGTTTGTGTGAAAGCGCAATTCCGTGGATATTATCAATATCCAATTGTAGTTTTTAGAAAAATAAGATCAAGATACTCATATATGAATCGATCCACCCAACAAACTCAAATCACCAGTGCTACTGAATCTCGGGATATACGGTAACCTTACAGAAGTCAATAATATACCGTATTTCGCAAGGAACACACGGAGTACAGGGGATTGCTGCCACAAACTGTATATAGAAGGAAGGTGGGTCTGGCTGTCTCAATAACAGGTGTTAGGTTGTTGAAAGATAGGTTGACGACTTTGGTATCTCTAGCAGTGGCAGTGACAACGATATTCGGAGAGTGGAGTGCGAGTGCGAGTGCGAGTGAGATTGAGATTGAGAATGAATATGAATTGCTACCATTACTTTATTTCCTTTTGCCAATTCTTTTCTTCTTTCCGCATTCAATATATTTATGGGGAGAATTTGGCTCTTCGAAATCATATCCGTGTTAATTTTTCTTAGGAAACATCTCCCTGGGGAATTCCTATAAAATTGTCGGAACTGGAAACCATCGAATTCAATCCATTATGATGAAGATAGTGTCATTTACACGATACTGTACTACTAGATGATATCCCATCTAACAACAACAGCATTTCCTAGCAACACTTCCCCAAATCCTTCCCAACAGACCTCTGGATACATTATCTTTATCCTCCTCATCATCTTCCCGCCGATCAAGCATCTCTGCAATCCTCCTCTCCTTCAATACCTCCACATCATCTTTCTCTTTCTCTAGTCCCAAGTCTTTTCCTCTGCCTTCAATCCATCTCCTATGAGCATCTAGATTCACATTCTCAAAATCTTCCTTGCCATCTTGTCTCACATCTTCCACAACCACAACCGATCTTCTCTCTTCGATCCTCGATATCCTTGATCCAATCCTCAACCCAAATCCAAAATCTCGGGCCATATTCAAGCCCGGTAAGTCGATGCTCGGTTGACCAAAAGTCTCTTCTTCGGGAAGTGAAAGTGTCAATGACGTTTTGGATCTTGATGCCGGCTCTGTTTCTCCGAGTCTGCGAACTCTAATTGGAGAAGGCGAGGATGAAGGTAAGGCATCTGGTGTAAGTGTTTTAGTGGTTGCTGCTGCATTTGAGGAGTGTTTGTTTGGACCATTCAAGGATGTTGTGTGAAGAAAAGAAGCTCCCGGTGTAGAAGGCCGAGAGTGAGCTCGGGACGGGGGTTTGAGGATTTGAGACTCGGGATATGTCATATCTCTGGACTTTTTCGTTTGCTTTTCCGGTGTTGATGTTTGGGATTCCCGATTTCAGGGTTTAGAAAGAGATGGGAAAGAAGAACGAAATGAATGGGTTGAAACAGGAGGTTGGTTTGGGATGATTGGGGAAATCTTAACCAAGACATCTTGTGGTGTGTTGAGTCTTCTAATGTTACACGTATCAACCAATGTTTTTGGCTGGAAATTGGTGTGACGGCATTTTCCCAGAGAGATTAAGCTTTGAGCTTTTCACAAAAGATACGCGGCCTGCGACAAAACACAAATTGATATGCCTAGTGACTCTGGTTCAAGTGAGCCCACCTCGTTTCTTGCAGCTTTCTTTTGATCGTATCATAGCTATTGGTGGCACCATTGATATTCCGTTGCAGACTCGGAGGTTAACTCTATACCTCCTAATGGCGGCAAGATTTTCTCATTTTTTGATTTCCAAAACAGTATGTAGAGGTTATAAAGAAGGAAATTTAATGTTACCCCTTCACATAACCAACAAGCTTTGCACAGCTCCCACACTAATCGCGGCAAAGCTAACCATATATCCCGCAATTGCGAAAGCATCCTGAACACTATGTTTATACACTGCCCAGAGAGTTCCGAGCAGAAAGCTCCCAAGTCCAAATATGATAAATGCAATGATCCAAATACTTTTCATATCCCAACCTTCCACAAACTCTAGTCCCCAGCCAAAGTTCGTAGGTTGTCCTTTTTTACAATAGAGTTTCTCTTTTAACTTTTTCGGGAAGCGATCAAGGCATACGCTATCTTCGTCGGCATGTGAGGGGTGTAGAAAAAGATGCATGAGGTGGTTATCTCCGATTGGGGGGATCACTTCGGGGGGTGCAGGTGAGTAACGATATTCAATGTGACCGGGAGGTGGTATAACGTCTTTTTGACGAACGTCAATGAGGGAACTGCGGTACATCTCGAAGTGGACGAATTTTATTGATTTGAGTGTTTTTAATGATATGAGATTGTAAAACCGACCTCTCATTGATTTGTAATTGGAGCGCAGAATAGTGAAAAGTGACTGATCGGAATTGGCCTCAAGATTATGAAGGTCTAGCTGTAAAAGCCGAGTAGCGTAGCGGCCGGAGGGGTAGCACAGAAGAAGGTATAAGAGCTCCACTGGAAGCGGTGTTGGTTCTGCTGCTTTTGGATTATTCGGATCGACCTGACTCGTCGGTGGTTCGTGAGTTGGGAGTCCGGATTCGAGACTTTTCCGGGAAGAATTCGAGGTCCAGAGTGTAAGCATGGTGGAGAAGCTGCTCGATAAAGATCGATTACAGCTACTAATAGTCGAAATACGGCTAGTGTTAGTCCTCTCTGAGTCGTGGCTCGCGAGAATCTGTTTGAGTCGGTTTGCCGCACCAGGACGAAGTTCTGTAAAGTCATCGTAAATTTTGTGTCCGCATTTCTGTCATCATTAGCTCATGTTTGGAACTGAATTATCGGAAGGAACTTACACAACGCCATTCGATCCTTGTCTTTCCTGTTGGGACCGGTGGCCTCTTCCATATCGGAATGACGCTAGCTAAGAGTGTCAACTTTTGCGAGATTGGTTGATACATCTTTTGCAATATCTCTAACTTCAGGTTTGATGAAGATTGTTGGATTTCATCCAACGCCATGAGAACATTCGTACTTTCCTCTACATTCGTAGAAGTCAAAATAAGTTCTCCGTTGACGTCTTCGAGCAGTTCAGGCAATGCAGTCGCCAAGGCGTTTTGCTTTGATGATAAGCTATTCCGTCGGCTAGTTACCGTTGAGATTGATGCCATTATTGGCTGTGACTTTTGTGGATGAATAAAGACCCGTAATTTCTCACGGAACAACTTGAAAGCTTGAGAGTCTCTGACAAAATTCTCAAGGTGTTGGAAATCATCCGGTGCATCAGAGCTTCCAGATGCACTGTCTGAATCGTCTTCCACGTCTAAATCGCCTTCTGTCTCTTCTGCTTCGACAATCGGAAGGACTGCGCCCCTAACGCCAGTGGCCGCGCTTTTTGGTCCTCTTTCTGTTTGGAGAGTGCTACATATCATATTTGCAGAGTTCCTCGCACGGAAGCGAACAAGATGCGCGGCCTGTCGCTCTTCCCGAGTTTGAGCTTCTTTTCGTAATTCAACGGCAAAGCCTTTTAGTAGACGACCCAAGTTTCGCTCGAACCGTTCTCGAGACATTCCTGTTTCTCGCAATGCATCTTCACAAAGTGGTTTTATAACCGTGTCCTCGAGAAGCAGACGCACCAAGCGATCAGTTGCAGTCTGAGAAACCGATAGAGATGACATGGAGGAACCAGTAGCGAGTGATATTGAGGAGAATCTACTATCCGCAACTGATACTACAGATTCCGTAGCCGAGAATTCAAAAGAATTATCGCTTTGGTCGTCGGGAATATCGTCCTCATTCAGAGGTAGGCTTGGATGATCATCAGCGCTTATGTCATCTTCAGTCGAAAATGAGGGTGAAGTCTTTGAGAATTCAAAGCTCTGCTCCTTTCGGTTGTGCGCAAGAAGATCGCGAAAGGTTTTCATATGGACCTCTCTATGCATTTCCAATTTTGTTCTCGGCCAACCTTGTCCATGTAATTTACTTCGGACTTCATTGCCTAACATTGTTATCGCATGTTCCAGATCGCTACCATCCATATTACCGAACCATTGGGACTTCTCTAATGTCGTTTTAGCAAGATCGGTCGCCAGTTCTGTCAATTTCTCTTCAATATCTTGCGAGTTAACGCCGCGAGACAATTTGTCCAGCATGTAAATATGTTTTTCAGGAACCAATCCACTTTTATTTGTCTTGAGATCTTTTGCCACAAGCCAGTCTTGTCCATGTCGATATGAAATTTCAAGGACTTGCCTTTCTACTATCGTTAGTTCATTATCATTCTCTGATTGGAAGTTAAACGAGGCAATGGCCTTTCCGTGTCTCTCTGGTTGGTTGCTCTTATCCCATTCCACATTGATTGCATTGTCATGCTTAGCCTGGGCCTGTGAATCATCGGCAGGAATTGTGGTAGAATTTGTCGATCTTTCAGGTATGTCCGCAACGAGAGATTTTAGTGAAAGAGTTTCCAAATTGAGTAGTTCTGATTGGGACCGTGATGAAAATTCATCACCTATTGTCTCTAATATGTTCAGCCGTCTGGGCTTTACCCTTTTGAGGAGGTTCAACTCTTCCTCATCTAATAATGGACCATCAAGTTCATGTTCCCTAACTGAGATTGCAGATTCTAGACTTTTGCTTTGGGTCCTTGGGAAACTAGAATCCATGTGTGGCTCTGTTGCAGTTTGTCCGACCATTTCAAGAACCTCTATTGCTTTCGAAGGATGGTGTGTCTCCGTGTGAGCTTGCTCTTGGATACCGAAAGCTAATTCCTCGTTGAGCCCCGCAGGTAGTTTGTAATTCAGCACTACTTCCTCAACTTCCTTTAGCCAAATCTTATCTTCTTCACTCGGTAGATCTCCACCATGTTCTAACTTAGCATTTTGTTCGAATTTTCGGGTTGGTGTTTCATTGCGAGTGGGGCGTTTTAGAAGACGTTCATCCTTACGATTTTCGATATCGAGTTCAAGTGCAGACAATTCTACATTTGTATATCCATGACTGTTATCACCAAATTTGGCAGATAACTGGCTTGATCTTCGTCTGTTATCATTTGGGCTTGATTGAACAATGTCGTCGTTCCAATGGGCGATTCTCTCATCGTTGATGTTGAAGGATCTACCCGCATTTGGAGAGATGGACCCAGACACGGAAGTTCTTTCCAGGCTTCTTTCTTCAACTTTGACACCACCCTTTTCCCACTGTAATCCAACATCATCCTCATCTTCTGAAGTGCCTCTATGATTTCGCAACCAATGGGCCAATTCCGTTGAAGATCCTGTCTCAACAGCACCCATGAAGAACTTAATCTGTGAAGACTTGTCACAAGAAGTCGGATCAATTCCGAAACTTTTCTCAAATTTGAGATAACGATGATGACACTGCTCGGAAGTTTTCGTGTCGACCACTGCCGAGACAGCGGGCCAATCTTCCAAGCCAATACGGGCAATAGTTCGTAGCAAGCAAGCATCTTCAGAAGTTGCCCATGGCATAGTATCACTTTGATTCTTGGAGTTGACATTCTGTGAGGGATCATTATCTCGAAAGACCATCCCCAGGTCTCGAATATTATCGCTGGTGAACTTCCTCGTACCTGTGAGGTTATCGATTCGTGTGGCATCCGGTTTCAAGTGATTGAATCCTGCAGTACTATCTTTGACCAAATCGCTAGATGAATCTGCTTCCGGGGCCGTCGACTTTTCAAACAATTCTTGTGCTTCCTGGAGCTTACCTTGCTTTTGATAAACATGACCGAGCCGATTTGCGGTATTGCGAGTTGTAGGGTGATTGCTTCCCAGATATCTTTCAAAACTAGACAGCGCTTGAACATACATCTTCTCGGCTTTAGCCATGTTACCTTGCCGGTAATAGACACGACCGAGATTGTTTATTATGCCATTGATAAGAACTTGTGTAGGACCGCTGACACTTTGATATCCGTATAAAGCTCGTAAGAACATATCTTCTGCTTCGACCAGTTTTCCTTGCTCGAAGTAGACGCGCGCAGTATTTTTTACTGTATCGATGGTAGATATGTTGTCCGGGCCAAGTTCTCGCTCCTTAGCCTCGAGAGTCTGTAGAAGAGCCTTTTCAGTCTCCATCCATTGTAATTCTGAATCAATGCTAGACATTGTTGCAGCATAAGCTTTTGACTCAGTTGCTTTTAGCTCTTTTGATATTCGGCGGTTCCGGGTATCTGAATCTACCAGTAACGGTGTTTCCATATATTGTCGTTTCTTCAAACGCCGTTTTAATTCATCACATTGTCTATTGATATCATCTCTAGTTATATCCGTTGCAAGGTATTTCTTTTGAGTTATACGCCGTTGTAAATCATCATATTCCCTACGATGCCGGCTGTTCATCTCTTCAAAAGTTTCGAAAGCCTCTCTCGTCAAGTCATCCCACCTTGGCTGAGGTGTCTCCACCGAAGGAGAATTACTTACAGCTGAAAGCTCCGGATCATTGAGAAAAACAAGATCTGGTATGGA
The DNA here is from genome assembly GCA_000503235.1 of Sclerotinia borealis F-4128. Classification (NCBI taxonomy): domain Eukaryota; kingdom Fungi; phylum Ascomycota; class Leotiomycetes; order Helotiales; family Sclerotiniaceae; genus Sclerotinia; species Sclerotinia borealis. The sequence continues at coordinate 16,836 of KI628689.1, read as the reverse complement.
TTGAGACGGCGGAGAGCCAAAGGCATGATTAGTTGCGGTAGGCAGCTTCTCTGAGATCAGTGATTTTCGTCGGCGTGCGATATAAGTACTATTTCTTGGGTCAAGGTCTGAAGGGTCTCTATTAAGTGAGGCTGTCTTCAGGCCCGCAAAGTCGTGAGGTTTTGGTTCGTGATTAGGAAGAGACGGAACATATCTTTGCATGTCTAACGGAATGCTGGAAGGTATGACTTTCTCTGGCTGCTGCCTACTTCGAGTCTTTTCGCAACCCATAGACATATGTTTCTGGGAACTAAGTTCAGTTTCATAAATTTAACCAAAGGGTTTTCAGGTATACGAACTTCAAAATCATCATTTGTCGGAAACATACCCTCACAATCATCGCAACTAAAGACCAGGCCGGTCGCATGTTTGTATCGGTGCCATTGTAAATCTTTAGCCCTATAGAATGATCGAGGGCATTCATCGCATTCGAAAGGGAGTGTCAGTTCTATAAAGTTTGCCTGGCCATTAGTACTGCTGTGTGCTTGTCCGTTATGGTCATGACTTTCGGCGAAACTATCCCCAGTGTGATTTCCCGCTGCATTAGCGTCAGAAGAAATCACGTGCTTATCCTGATCCTCCGGCAGTCTCTCCTCTAATCGCGGCCCCGAATCCCGCAATCCAGTATCTGACATCGAGGGAGCTCGTGATAATCACAAAGTCGATGGACAATAGAACATGGACGTCTTCAGGGAGAGTTCAATACACAATGTTTGATTGAGATAACGAGGTCTACAGTCACATTGATGTGTGAGCAAGGTGGGGAAGCTGAGTTTGACCTTTTCCAATGCCTGCGCTGCTGCATGCATAGCATGGGGCTGTGAGGTAAGATGGGGTCCAAAGGATTCGCCATCATGCCAAATTGCTGAGGCAATCGGTTGTCGTGTACTGTACCGGTACTGGTATTGGCGGTATTGGCATATCAATTTATGAACGAGATCATTAATCAATCCTAGATCAATGATCGGATAATCGTTCTTTTGCATTTGATTTGAGATATGATAAGCAACTCATTGACGTTATTGACATTGTTGACCAAGAGTTTGTGGCACTAGCCAGGCCTTTATTAGCTACACTCGATATACACTCGATACGCACTCGGTACAGTAATTGTCTCCGCTGTTAATCTATACTAACTCTGGCTGTCTACCATGTTTTTGCAGCTTTCAATCACGAAACCTTACAACTCAAGTATAGAGAACTAAATATCATATATATCTATCTTACCTTTGCTAGTGCGAGGATATTTGGTACGAAAGGGTTCTACGAAAGTACATACTGTACTCTCTCTTTTCTACTTTTCGGTTTCTGTATACAAAATGATCCTTTGTCCTGCCATTCGAAACACAAGAAATACGGATTATTATCCCGATATGGAGTTAGAGCGACTTTGATTCCTGCAGAAATAAAGGGTGCTGACATACGGAAAACCACCCCAAAATGCACATTCGAGAGCAAGGTTATGATCATAACCTATTTTCGATATGTTCTTTCTTTGTTTCAATTGGTTATCATGACTGGTTATTCCAGTTTAAAGAGTGTGAATACCTATGCACAAGTTTCGAAAAGGCGCAGTGATAAGCCGCACCTCACAATTTATGGGTGAATCAGAATAATAAGCAGAGCTGTCTTTATTTATCTGGACCTCAACTCTTAGTCAACAAGTGTACTACAGCATTATGCGATGGATGACTTCTTTGCATGATTTTGGAAAGGTTTTCCGTTCGACATGAATTGATAGTTGTTGGTTTGGTTGATGGTTGGATAACATCGAAGTTTTGCGAAAATGAAGTTTCTTAGCATTGCGATGAAACTTATCGCGCTCCGGATTCTAGGATGCGGTAAGCAATTCAAAACCCAAAGATACAATCACTGCCCAAACTAATAAAGCATCGTAGTTTCTGCTCTCGCAACGTTCTCTCCGTCTGGTGGTGGTCCAACATATTCCTTGGGCATACCTTCTACAACCGAGTCCACTGGTACAGGAAACATATATTTCCAACTCAGTGCACCAGATACGTATCAATGGGTTGCGTTAGGAATTGGTCGCAGCATGGCTGGCGCATACATATTTATAGTGTATAGCGACGGGAATGGCAATGTTACAATAAGCGCGAGGACCGGAGGACAAGGCCATGTGGAGCCAATGGTAGATGAAGGACTAGCAAGTAAAGTGCAATTGCTGGAGGGTAGTGGGATCACGGGAGGTGTAATGAAAGCGAATGTCTTGTGTATGTTTATTTGTGGTCCTTGGAGGAGAGCTTTTATTATTCCCAATTAATTTCAGAGTATGAATGTAAGCTAATAGGAATGAAATAGGTACAAACTGCCCTCTCACCTCCACAACAACTACGTCTTCGCCATGGATAGCAGCATGGAATAAAGGCTCTCCGATCGATAGCACCTCCACATCTTATTCTATCAACCAACACGGCGACGATAGCTACAGACAGTTTACATACGATCTCACATCTGCTACCATCACCTCAGACGAGAATCCATTCTTATCTACATCCACAAGCCCATCTGCAACACCATCGCAACCCTCATCTAGCTCAGGAGATAGCGCTGGAGAAACAGGTGGAGGAGGAAGTGAAGAGTATGGAACCCCCGCCTCAACAATCAAAGCCTATAATATTGCACATGGCACTATAATGGGTATAACGATGGTTATTCTCTTCCCACTAGGCGCAATAGCCATGACTATATTTGGAAAATGGTGGCTCCATGCAGCCTTCCAAGTATTCAGTTTGGTCATGCTAATTATTGGATTTGGACTGGGTGTAAAATTGGCGATGTTCAAGGATTACGTATGTTTCATCTCCGATCCTCCTGACCGACCATCAATCCATCATCATATCTTTAGCTTTGATATCCAGAGCCAATAAAGGCAAGAACTGACGATTCATAGCTATTTAAAAATCAGGGCAAGACACACACAAGTTTCGGATTAGCACTCTTCATCCTATTCCTCATCCAACCCATCATAGGCCTCCTTCATCATCTCGCCTACCAAAAACAACACGCAAGAGGTTTTCTGGGATATATCCACATATGGTATGGTCGCGCCCTACTCATATTAGGCATCATAAACGGTGGTCTCGGCTTACAACTAGCTCGAAATACCCGAGGCGGGGAAATTATCTATGGACTCCTAGCAGGGCTAGTAGCCTTGACTTATTTGACAGTAGTGCTATCCAAAGGACTGGGAAAATTCGTAGGTAATAAAGTGAGGTGTGACAGGAGCGGAGAGAAAGAAAGTCGGAATACCGAGAGAATACAGATGGTTAATAGGATGTAGGAGAATATGAGGATAAGGATGAGGATGAGGATGAGGGAGAGGGAGAGGGAGGGAACCAAGGAGGGTAATGGTGCGAATTCGGAGACTAGAGCTCAATATACGTCGACTGCGAGGTAGGAATGGGGGTTTGGGGGTAAATGCGTATTGGCGCTCGGGCGATTAGATATATTGAGTTATTCTATTCTATTTGTATCCCGATTCACGCAATTAGTAAGATCTTACTATTTCAAAGGAAAAATCGTTGCACAATTGAAATGTAATCTTACATAGAAACCTGCAATTTTCATACTCGAATAACTCTACTAAATTTCATTCATGCAATGTGGTCCCCCTGTCACAAGAAACTTCAATGTACTCGAGTAGCTCAATAAACAAAACAGTTATTTCTAAAAGAGCTCGCTCTACCGTGACGTCGCAAGATAGCCAGCCTAGCGCCGATAACTACGAGTACGATAGAGAATACTCCACAACCAATTCCAACTTCCATTTCCAACTTTCAAATCCATCCAAATCCAAATCCAATCCATGCTCCGAAAAGTCAAACTTTGGATACCGGTACTGATCATGACTGACTGGGCTGTAGTGGTAGTGGTAGTGACAGTGACAGTAATAGTAGCATTTTATTTCTCTTTCACGTTCAAATTCTTGCATTCTCGAATTAGAGTTTAGTTATAAAGCAATATATTTCACATTTAGTACTCATATTCCACCCCTTAGCTTAATAGGCCTTGAAGAGTAAATAAAGAGTTCTTTCTTTCTCTCAAACCCACTCCAACACCCAATCACAATTCCAAGCCCCGCGACTCGTTGCACTACCCAATCCCCTAATATCCAGCACCCGACTCGTAGAATTGTACATCCAGCCACTGGCGAGACTCGCCCCATTAAACGACACATGATTGACAGTTGATGAAACACCCATGATGGTAATATTTGCAAGTGGAATACCATCGCTATAATTGCCTCTTCCAGATGCGTAGAGCGAATTTCGCGTCATGGAAAAATCAACCCAGAGAGTAGCATTAGGGGTTAGAGATTCGCCGTCATCGAGATATAGTCCACCACTAGCAGTTCCTTGCAAGCTAGATGTGGCCAATAAACCCCAAGGTTTCTTTCTGCATTCTTGAGTCGTCAATGCGGGTTCTTGGATTGGAAGAATGGCGCCACCGCGTATGAAGACGGGAATATGTCCAAGTGGTGCGTCAATGGTGATATTTTGACCTGGAGATGAGGTTACGACAGACTGATTATACCAATCGTACCAAAGCTCGCCCTTTCCAGATCCGGGAAATACACCATTGACGGTAGAAGCACCCTGCTCTAGGACAGGCGTCACCAAGATGTTGGGGCCGAGTAAGAATTGTCGATCTGCAGACGCGAGCGTGGGATCATTTGGGAATTCCCAGGCAAGAGCACGCATGACGGTGGAGCCAGTGGAGTGTGCTAGGTAGAACGTGGTGTAGATGTATGGAAGGAGGGTGTATCTGATTGTAGTAGCCGCTTTGGTGGCATCTATGACGCTCGCCCACACGTATGGTTCTTGGGAGTTGGCGGCGAGAGTATTGTGATTTCGGTAAAAGGGAAAGAATGCTGAGAGTTGCATCCAGCGGTTACATAATTCTTCGTCAGAGTTACCGGAGAAGCCACACGTATCCGCGCCGAACATAGGGATTCCGAATAATGAAAATGAAAGAGCTTGTGGGATGGAAAAGAACATGTAAGCCCAGAGAGAATAATTATCACCACCCCAATGCCCAGCCCACTTTCCGGATCCTGCGAAAGTAGAACGACCAATGATGAATGGCCGTTTGGTTGGGAAGATATTGAGAAGGGCGTTATAGGTAGCGTTTAGAATCTGGGTTCCGAATAAATTATGGTAGTCGTACTCTTGTGTATTACCATGATGAGTAGCGTTGGGTGAAACGGCATGAACATCTAGTGCTCCTTGGAAGTTATTGATGACATACGGAGGGTATATCACATCCCGGACTCCTGGTGTGGGTGTTGTGCGGATATAACTCGTAGAAGATGACGCTGTCGATGTTGCATAAACTGAAGACTGACTGGCGAAGGCAGAAGATGCAGATGCGGCTTCAGTTGAATTTGTGAGGTTGAATCCTTCTGGGTACGTAAAATCGACATTTCCCGGTTCTCCTGGTAGAAGAAATGGTGGATGAACAGGATTAAGAGTAAGGTTTTTACTTCCGCAGGAGCCAACACAGAAGGAAGAAACTTCACTCATGTCAATCCAAATGCCATCGAAGGAGAAGTTCTGATGCCATGCTGTCAACTCGTCTGACCACCATTGATACGCACCGGTCCCATTCAAGATGGAGCCAATCCAGTCAGGAAAAACAGTGTATCCAGGCCATACACTTCCTATATAAAGGCTATCATCAGGGTTCAACATAAAGCTGTCAGTTTCATTGCCGCGATTAAAAGGTGGGTATGCATCGGTTGCGTTATCAGGATTGGGGATGTAAATTGCAGAGTCAACGATTGGAACGACATGTTGACCATTTGCATGAAGTTTTGAGAAGACTTCTGCTCCCTCAGAATATCCAAATCTGACCTCATCAACCTCAAAATTGCGATATTGATTCATATAATCGATATCTAACCAGATTGTTTCTAACGGAAGCCCGAAGTTTGCGAAATTGTCAACCACGTTGTTTATTTCTGTCCAGTTTGCGTAGCCCCATCGGCATTGGTGATACCCGAAAGTAAAATATTGTTGCATAGCTGGAAGTCCAACAGCACTCTTTTGATATGCCTTGGTAACCTTTTCTTGTGTTGGACCAGCATAGAAGTAAAGATCAATACTTCCACCGAGAGTTCTCCAAGTGATATTTGATGGCTTCATCAAGACTTCCTGACCATGAGCATTTCTTAAATAGACACCATGAGTATAAGAAACGTAATCTGCAGTTACATTGGTTGCATTTGCGACATAGGTCATGTTTCCGGTGCCCGCATCAACCTCATAATACCTTGTATCGAGATAAATTCCATGATCGCCGTAGATATTTGCGTCAATATTATCACCAACATCTGCCGCCCAGAAGGTTCTTGTAAAGTTGTTTCCTAAACGAAAGCCATGAATAACTTCACCTAAGCCATAAAGATTGTAGTTCTCCAGCAAAGAACTAGCAAACTCGATGAATTGGTTTTCATAAACCAATTTAGTACCAACGGTGGAGAAAAGAACATCCCCTGTGGATCGACGAAATATTGAGAATGAAAAGGTTGGATCATTACTCCATAGAAAGCTGAGATCACTATCGGAAGTGGTGGAGTTTGCATCGGCATCAATGGAAGGCTTCTCGACAAGTGACTCTGGCAGGATAAACCAGGAGCTATTCGAAGGTCCAACATAAGTAGGGACAATCTCCACATGGAGACGATCTTTCGATTGATACTCCACTGTCAGATTGAGGAAATCTATATCCGTTCCATAAACATTACAGGCATCGCCAGCTAATGATAGAGAAGCCGTCAGTCCATAAGCGGTTCGTTTAACATTAGATGCAGTATAGCCAGGACAAACATCTTGTGGATTAACCGCTAGTGGATCGTGGATGTTTGGGATGAGAGGTGCGCTGGTATCGACCGAAGCAGGAAGTGTGTAAACTGAACGATAACTCGTGGTGGTGTCTGCTTGCAATGACGTTGAAGTTTGAGCAAGAATTGTATTAAACAGTGCTGTGGACAGTGCAGCAATTGCAGCAATTGTGACACCCGTCCTGCCCATCATAGTTTCTCTGTCGCCCTTTGCGTAGTAATAAAGGAAGAAAAGTCCAGACTGAAGTACAGTAGAGGAATGGAATTATGAGAGAAGAATATGGTGACGAAAGGTCTTGAGGGATATGTAAGTGAGTTTATTTAAAATAAACTCTTCTCCGCACTCCGCTCTACTCCAACCCCGCCAAGAAGTATGTCCCGTAGTAGACAGACCCACGTCATCGTATGAAGAAATTTAGCTGTGGATAGAATTTCGACACTTGTCGATATACCGGTAGGACATGTACAGAAGGGGCGAAAGGTATGTAAGAATGCTATCATCTACTTCTAATGGAAATATGTCGATAGATGTAGAATTGAAAGAAACGCATGACTTTGATTTACCGGTATTTCATTGGGTCATTGGATGTCATTACCGGTAAACCTTCCTTTTATTGAATGTGGTGTGAAGAGTGATTCGTGAGTGAGAGGAATATCCCAGTTGGAAAACAAGTATGTTTGCTCAAGTGTGGGGTGCGGGGGAATGGAGAGGAGAGGAGGAGAAGAATATCATGTGGGATAGGTTAATGTTAGTGTAAGGAGTGAAGGTAGGTATAAAATCATAGGAAAGCCTTCGGTATAAGCTATATATAGTACAATAATCATCTAATTGTAATACTATCAAAAGATGATTATAATTAAAAGAAAATAAAGTAATGATTTGTCTAAATACAAAAGATCGATATAACTTTGAAAAAATATAATATAATAATTAATCTAAATTATTGAAAGAGAGGGTATAAGTACCCTTTCTAAGTTATTATATGACTCTAACAATATTGGTTGGTTTCCTCACATTAGCTTTTTTTTTATTTGGTAGAAAGGAGTTTTATTTTTGAGAAGAGGAAGGGGGAAGGAACTATTTGAAGAACTCATAAAAACACTCAATCGTTCAGAATCAAGAACTGCATAGGATCATCACTTCGACTACCTAAGTAAGTATCGAACTTATCGGTATGTCTCTAGCCAAGATCTGGGCAACACTACATTCTTTCTCTTACGTCCGAATCTTTCGTTCATCTTCTTGGGTTTATTGTCGAATGATCGGTGAATTCTCGTCCTATAAAAAGATTACGATGCAAACAAATCGGGACTCCCTTATTAGGCAATGCACCCCAGATATCCAACGGCGAAGCTCCAATTCCAGTTTCAACAGAAACATCAACGAGCCCTTCGAACCGAAGTCCCAGTCTGGCATCTACTATCTTCCTTGCTTGCGAGAAGAAGTTCATAACACGCAATATTTTTTGAGAAACTGCGGCTTATTCGTCATCGAGCGAAACAAAAAATATAAACTCGAGTAGCTCGAGTAAATGTACCAGAGTTTGTGGAAGCTTGTTGGGTGGAATCTCGACAAAAATCTGTAGCGCAAGTATCAGGCCATGCCAATTTCTCCCCCAAGCCGCCTCGACCCTGCTTATACAATCGGTGAAGAGTTTTTCGAAAATATGTGACCATTTCCTGTAAGCAGTCGACATGATCGAGCCTAGATGAAGAGCTTTGGTGATGAAAAGTTCCCCATCCGCCCGCCTTTCGATGCAGAAGATACAGCATGCCTGCCGGCGGTATTTACACAACTTCGTCAGACCGTTTATTCACGATGCCAGAATGGCCCGCTTTGGTGCACAATACTACAATTATACAATTATCATCGAGACGATGAGATGATTGGTCCTAATGACAGTATTTCACCATGTGCATGGAGATACGTATACCTTCCTTGTACCTTGGCATGTCATACAACATTCGATTTTTCTATATGGCCAGTCCAGAAACTAAAAAGACTTAGATTACTCTCTTGTTGTTTACCATTATATGGTACGTGCTGGTGGACCCGAGTTGGGGACTTTCTGGTGGCATGAGTATGAAGTACAACAACTAATGTCGATCATCGACAACGCGAAGGAAGTCTGCTTCTATTTCTAGATTCCAAGACTTCTAAGTTATATCTACTTATACCGTTTTCACTAAGCAGGGGTAAAGGATAAAGTTTAAGGTTATTCTGACAGACCTACTACCTAACTCTCGTATTCCTATTAGGAATCCTTCACTTAATCAGCAGCTATACTATATTGAGTCGAAATGTGCGGGATTACACCCCAGTTTTCCCCATACCAAGACAAATAATCCCTGCTTAGTATACGGTACTCATATACCGTATACTTTTGGCAAATTGGGTCTGCAAGTACAGGGTTTAGCGATTTACTCGAGTATCGCGTATTACAACTCAAAACAGTAAATCTGTAAATCAGATATAAGGTTTCTTCCAATAGGATTTCAAATTTTTAATCTGATCGGCCTGTCATAAACTCTGCACTTGCAGACCCAATTTGCCAAAAGTATACGGTAGCGGGAACGTTAATGGGATTCTGATTGTGGGCTGCTCTTATTATACTTATTCACCTGCCATATTCACTCCTAACAACGTCTTGGCAATATTATTTCACCAATAATATCAATAACATCCATCTCAGCTTTGTGCCAATACCGATTAACCTTATTATGGAATCAGTCGACCGTTTTGTTTAAGATTTGTTGCTTACCAATATCACTAAACATTACCAACCACAAGGCCAAGTACCGGTAATGAATTGTCGATGTATCTTGGATACTCCACAAATCGGATGAGTTTTGTAGAATCCCCCCGCTCGTGGATCTTTATACTGCATGGGTTTCACTCTCATTGTCTCACTGTACTACGAAGACATTAACAACGGTCAATTATTGCTTATTGAAAGTGCGTACAGCAACTACTTCCGTCAAAACATTGTTCCAATAGTCTGGCACGACTCACGAGCCAGTGGCTCAAATTTCAATGTTTTGGTGATTCTACATTGAAGACTTTGTGGGGACCAATTTTGTGCAGCGACAAGGAGAACTATTTTGGTTTGCCAAGTTCCTGGGGACCGGAAATGATTCCATTTTGATTTCTATATACAGTATACCCAGCTACGTTCGAATCCTTTACTCTTTACCCTTTACCCTGTCGGCCTGTCGTCATTTGAAACATTACGTCTAATATACATTGGACTACATTATTTTACTTCACTGATCGGCACAAACTGCTATCCGGACTCGCTTTATTATTCTCGTGTTTTTATGAGTATGATTTTGTATGGTGGCTTTAGAAGTCCTTCGGAATATTGTCTTTTTGGAATCATTGTCCTTTGGAACTCAAGCTGCTTTCTATTGGTCTCGTCGTACAAGCACGGTCGTGCACTCGCATCAAATCTTTATGCATGACTCCAATCTGGGATGGTGTCACGGTGGGAGATATAAATAAAAACGTGAAATCGACCGCAAAATTTCTTGGCTCCTCCAACAGGTTTCTATACCATGGAGGTGGACCCCTCCTTCATCCACCGGGTGATGATCTCCAGTCCAGGAAGCCCCGAAACTATAGAACAAGAGACCTATGATTATGATTATGATTATATATCTATTTGTGTTATGGATTTCACGTTTCCATTGTTTTAATTGGAGGCTTAGCATGTGGACCAAGTAGCACAGCATCGTCGGTCGCATGTTATGAATGTCCAGTGGGAAGGTGTGATTCCATTTCCGTCACACAGTAAATTCTGAATAGCTTTCCTTGCCAATTCCCTGCATATTTATTACAAAAAAACTCATGATTGGAAAGTTTCTTTGCTAATTGGCTTGAAGACAAATTTTATGTCATACTCATGGATGGATCACGTACAAGCAAGCGTCGTGCAGAGTAGAATATTGTCCGGGTTCATATTGATGGGGTCAAATGTAAGGGTAATAGTTCTGGATGTCTGTCTCTGGAAGCCTCATTCAAGTCATTCTTCAAGGATTCATCGAGAACATGGTTCATGCGTCTTAACTTTCAATGATTTCTATAATTTCTTATGAATCATTGCCAATCTCCCTGGGTATAAGAATGCCATCCAGTCCCTCCTCTCAAGTTTCTGATGCTATCACCTCTACAAACCAGTCTGTACTACCAACTTCGTCAGTATGCACTTGACAACAGTCCTAAGCCTCGTGGGCCTGGTCACGGCTCAATGCCCTTACGGACTTAACACGCCACCTCAAAAACGTGAATCTACCGATGCTCATATCAGTAGTACTAGCTTCTTGAACCAATTCACATTGAATGATACTAATGCATACTTTACCTCCAATGCCGGCGGTCCCATACAGGAAAACACTAGTTTGAAAGCTGGTGAGAGAGGCCCTACACTACTCGAAGACTTCATATTTCGCGAAAAGATACAACACTTTGATCATGAACGGGTATGTTCTTCTATCTCCACAACCAATGGCTATTCTAATTTTTTAAATAGGTACCGGAACGTGCCGTGCATGCCAGAGGTGCCGGTAAGTATTGTACTACGTTTTTTGTGAATGGTCATTGACGTTCACGTAGGTGCTCATGGCGTTTTTACAAGTTATGGAGATTATAGCAATATCACTGCCGCTAGTTTTCTAAGTGAAACGGGAAAAGAAACACCTGTCTTCGTACGATTTTCAACTGTAGCCGGTAGCAGAGGTAGTGCCGATACTGCACGCGATGTTCATGGCTTCGCTACCAGATTCTATACTGATGAGGGAAACTTTGGTAAGAACTTTCGTCCAGATCTTGGTAAAAATGAAAAACTAATGCCATATAGATATTGTTGGAAATAACATTCCCGTTTTCTTCATTCAGGATGCAATTCTGTTTCCCGATTTGGTTCACGCTGTCAAACCATCACCGGATAAAGAGATTCCCCAAGCAGCAACAGCTCATGATTCTGCTTGGGATTTCTTTAGTCAGCAACCTAGTTCTCTTCATACTCTTTTCTGGGCCATGGCCGGAAATGGAATCCCCAGATCATTTCGTCACATGGATGGATTCGGTGTTCATACTTTTCGTCTAGTCACGGATTCTGGGACTTCCAAGTTGATCAAGTGGCATTGGAAGAGTAAACAAGGAAAGGCAAGTTTGGTCTGGGAGGAAGCTCAAGTCTTGGCGGGGAAAAATGCAGATTTTCATAGAAAGGACTTATGGGATGCTATAGAGAGTGGCAATGGTCCTGAGTGGGAACTAGGGATTCAGGTCGTGGAGGAAGACGATGTGTTGAAGTTTGGATTTGATCTCTTGGACCCCACGAAGATCCTTCCTGAAGAACTTGTTCCGGTTCAGAAGATCGGAGTCATGAAGTTAAATGCCAACCCCAGGAATTATTTCGCGGAAACGGAGCAAGTAATGGTAAGAAATCCCTGTGCGTTTTGAAAAAAAAAGCCATGATCTAATCGTGAGTGATTTAGTTCCAACCAGGGCATATCGTTCGTGGTGTCGATTTCACGGATGATCCACTTCTTCAAGGTCGTATATTTTCATACCTCGACACTCAACTCAATCGCCACGGTGGACCAAATTTCGAACAGATTCCTATCAACCGTCCACGCGTTCCGGTTCATAACAATCACAGAGATGGTGCAGCACAACAATACATTCCACTGAACACCGCTGCTTACTCTCCAAATACCGTCAATAATGGCTCCCCGAAACAAGCAAACCAAACAGTTGGCAGAGGTTTCTTCACCGCTCCTATAAGAACCGTCTCGAGCAATTTAGTCCGAACAGTTTCATCGACCTTCTCCGACGTCTGGTCTCAGCCCAGATTATTCTACAATTCCCTCATACCCGCCGAACAACAATTCCTCATCAACGCCATCCGATTCGAAACTTCCCAACTCACATCCAACGTCGTGAAATCCAACGTGCTCATCCAACTAAACCGCATCTCACACGATCTCGCCACCCGCGTCGCTTCCGTCTTGAACCTGCCTGTTCCAGACGCTGACGCCACTTACTACCACGACAACACCACATCCTCCATCACAATATTCGGCCACGATCTCCCCACCATCGCTACTCTCAATGTCGGAGTCTTGGTCAGCGTTAAAAATAACGCAAGCTTAACACAAGCGGCACATCTCGCAACTGCATTTTCTACCTCGGGCGTAAACGTTATAGTCATAGGGGAAATCTTGACAGCCGGAATAGATGCTACATACAGCACCTCAGACGCAACACTATTTGATGGGATTATCGTAGCAAATGGCGCAGAGACCCTCTTCAATGGATCCAAATCAACTTATTTCCCGATGGGTCGACCGCGTCAGATCTTGGTGGATGCGTATAATTGGGGTAAGCCGGTGGGAACTCTAGGTAATGCAGTTGTGGCATTAGATGTCGCGTCGATTTCGGCAGGAGCTGGTGTGTATAGTAGTGGTGCAAAGGATGGGGATGTGGATGTGAAGGGGTTTGTGGAGGAGTTCGAGGCGGGATTGAAAACTTTTAGGTTTGTGGAGAGGTTTGCGTTGGATGAGGATGAGTAGGTGGATGAGGATGAGTGAGTGGAGCTCTGGCGCTCACGGAGTGGCGTGGCTAGATGGTTGTTGCTGTTTACCACTGTCCTTGTTCGACATGGAAAGTTTATATACATGATTCATAAACGATCTTATTACTGGGTATTTGACTTCGTTATTGTGAGATCTTCATTAATTGCAAAGACTTCAAAAACCAAAAAGCTTGTTAGATATTACAACATTCTTTTTATTGTATATTGAAAATGTATTTACTTTGTCTTGTAGCCAGTTATGATTGCAAAGACTTCAAAAACCAAAAAGCTCGCCAGATAATCCAATACAACATTCTCTTTATTATACTAAGTATATTGAAAATATATTCACTTTAACTTATAGCCAACTACTTGCTGTAAAAAATGCCACGAAATCAAACGAACAAGATCAATCAATATCCAGGCTCAAATATCACCTTATGCACCAACATTTTATTAAAAATATCATACCCCTCAACCACTTGACTCAACGGCATGATCTTATCAGTCATAAAACTATATGTAGTCAGAAAATGCACCGTAGGTAGGTAGGTAGGAGAATATTCAGACAAGAGGAATGAATAACGTACTCGAGTTTATGTTGATTTTTCCTGAGAATCTCCATGGCTTGTGGGAATATACTTCGGACTGGACATCGCCCAAATTGTGATTTGATGTTTTTGGCATACGCTTCGCTTCCTGACCAGGGAATGGCTTCTTGATGTACACCTGATGTTATAGATAGTTGATTAGCGAGATATTTCCTTTCCCTTCTCAAGTCAAACAAGCAGGCAAGCAAGCAAGTAAGTCAAGCAGTCAACATACCAAAACTTGCAATAGTTCCCCAAGGCCTCAATAGATCGAATCCCGTCCTCAGCGCATCCGAATGACCCACTCCCTCAATAACGCAATCGGCTCCTCGTCCATCGGTTAACTCCTTTACTCGCTTCGTCAACCCCTCTTTATGCGTCTGATCATTCCACGGCTCAGCCCCCAACTTCTTCGCCAACTCCAATCGACTTTCTACCCGATCGATAGCGATCACGACTTTGGGTTTATATTCCAAAACATTAATTAACGCACACAAACCCACCGGTCCACATCCAATCAAAACCACCACACTATTACCTATAGTCTCGCTCTCCATCCCCTCAAAAGCATTCCGGGCTGCGAAATACCCCGTCGGAAATATATCCGCCATCAATATCAACATCCTCTCATCGATTCCCTCCGGGGCCTTCACAGCCGTCGCATCCGCCAACGGAACTCTCATATACTCCGCCTGCCCACCATCCAACAGCGGACATCCGAACAACAAACACTCCTCACACCGCGACGAATAGCCTCTTGTACAATAAAAACATTTCCCACACGACACGGTAAAAGGCATGACGATCGAATCGCCTTTCGCATGTATCTTGACTTCGTTGCCTACCTCGATAATGATACCCGTCGTCTCATGGCCCATGATAAAGCCCGTTTTCGAAGGTTGGTGGCCGCGGAATACGTGCAGTTCACTATGTGTGGAATTGATTAATGGTAATTCTAACTTCTTACGTTGATGCGCAAGGTAAGATAAGGTGAGGATATCGTGAACGAACGAATGAACATAAACCAACTTACCTGCCACATAATGCCGAATATCTAACTTTGATTATAACATCAGTCTGATTTACGATTTTCGGAATCGGACGATCTTCAAGACGAACATCGAGAGTGCCGTGGAAGACGACGGCTTTCATCGTATCGTTGGACATGGTACTGGTATAAGAAGTTTGAATAGTTCGTTGGTATTGTATAGTATGGTGTCTGAATCTTAGGAAAGTTGCACTATAGTACTCAAGTAAAAAAACAAAATCTCAAAGTCATAAATAAAGATGAAGAGCCCTGATTAACAAACTCATAAAATCCCTCGGGACCTACCTAACCTATCTATCTACACATTTATCTTCGTACCCGGGATTTGCGGGGAAGATCATCTAAGGTTACTCGTAGGGGTATATCTCAAGGAGGGGTAATTAGTGGGGGTCAGTCAGTTTTGTTTCCTTATATCAAGCCCTCCCGGAGTTGTCCTGTTGCGCTACCAGATTTGATTTTGATCTCATCACAAGTACTCGGGTACAAGCAAAGTTTGAAAATTACAAATCTTTTTTTTCAGAAGGAACTCATTTGTTTCGATACCGATATATTAGATGTATTAGATGTATTAGATATATTAGATATTAAATATTCCAAGTAGGATGAATATTTCAAATAGGATTCAATCAATACCTTACCTACCTACAGTACATAATAAACTAAACTCAACATATCAAAGGGTTTCTGACATCAGTGACATGAAATGATTTCAATATAAAATACTGTATATAAATAATCCAATTTGGGCCATCTGGAATCGAGAATCGAGAATCGGGAATCTTTTCATGTAACCCGGGTTATTGGAAACCCTGGTTGTTTATCAGCCATCGCCCATCCATCCATCCATCCATCCATCTATTCATATGATACAAAACTGCAGGTACAAACTATAATTGTGTACTCCGTAGTTGCCGTCTGAGATGTCAAGTTGGAGATCAGATCAACGATCACTTGGCTCTTTGGTCCAACCACAGAAGTGGGGTTTCTGAGTTTCTATCAGCGATTATAAAATTGCCATGCCCATCCATATCCGTATGATATCATATCATATCATATCTCAGTCTCTCCACCATAATTCATATCATCATATCAACATCCCCAAACAAACAAACAAATAAACAAGCAAACCACCACAATCAGAGTACACATACACATACACATACACATACACATACACATACAATCACCATGGCAGGAATACAACGAGCACTCGACTCCGGCGCCGTACCAAGCCACATCTCCAATGTTTGTCCCCCAGGAACGCGAGCATATCTGCTAGAAGTGGGCTGGTTAGAATGCGACGAAGGGTTTGTAACGAGAGGCGGCAACACATCATTGAAATCCAGCGAAGGGGAAAAATTCGTGAATAAACGAAGAGAATTGGTAGTGTATTGTGTGTTGATTGATCATCCACATGAAGGGGTGATTTTGTGGGAGACGGGGTGTGGGGTTGATTATCCTACCGTTTGGGGTCCACAAGTGGCCGACGTCTTTGCGAGAGTCAAGTATGAACCTAGACATGAATTGAAAGCTGCGATTGAAGCGACGGGTCACAAACTGGATGATGTTAAGAAAATGTATGTTATGACGCGGCAGATTGATCGAGAAATGTACTTATACCATTGCCAGAATTCTTGGTCACATGCACTTGGATCATGCAGGTGGATTGGATCAGTTCTTGGATAGGAAAGACGTCGAGATTTGGGTTCATGATAAGGAGTT
>KI628688.1:53588-89193 GCA_000503235.1 Sclerotinia borealis F-4128 | reverse complement strand
CCCCCCTCCATCTCCCCCTCTCCATCGTATCTCCATCTATTTCCCCCTTCTATCCATTATCCATCATCATCCATCTCTCCCCCTCCCCCCTCTATCCCTCTCCCCCAATCCCCATCTCCTCCTTTCCTCCTCAACCCCATCCATCCATTCATTCACAGTCTTTAGAACATTCAACATTTAAACATTCAAACATTCAACATTCAACTAAATAGAACATTCAATATAATCGAGTAATTCCATCCATGCATACATTCATATTATGTATATATAATATGACTGAACCAACCCAGGACAGGAGGAGACTCGAATGTGGAATAATTTCCTTCTTTCTTTCCTTCCTTTGATGGGAATGGGAATGGGAAAGGGCATGGGAGAAGGAAGGAAGAGGAGTTGAGTTGAGTTGAGTTTGAAAAAGCAAGCACTTGAGTATAATAAAGATGAAGAGGTGGAAAAAAAGTAACATATCAAGATCAAATTCAAAATTCAAAATTCAAAATCAAAATCCAAAAAAGCACATTCATTGCATTTGCATTTGCATTTGCATTTGGAAAACAAAAATTCAAGATTCTTTCTCATTTGAAAAAGATCGCTACATCGCTACATCGCTACATCGCTACATCGTTATATCTTGATTTCATTGCGCCATCCATAGACACCCAAAATAAAGTTATGTTATCGTTCAAAAAGCGTATTTGACTAATCCGGGAGGAGGAAATGCTTTCCATGATGTGATGTGATGTAAAGTGATGTATATGATGTATGTGATGATGTATGTGATAAGTTTGTCGATATTGAAATTGGAGAGGGTTATTTTCCAAGAAAGAAAAAGGTTTCATAAAATACGCCATATGCCACTCTTTTTGGTACTCCATTCGCCGGCCCAGCTTGAGAATTGATTTAGCAAACGCTGTTGAGGGAAAGATGGAAGAAAAAATCTTAGAGGAGAACATGGGGAAGAGTGAGGTTCATAAAATGCGGTTTAATAAAAAAAATGGGCATCTAGCCAAAGGAATGTCGTAAACGTCGTTGAATAATCCATGCGATAAAAGCTTTGAGCTCAAATATATCTTTGTTGTATAAGGAGGTGAATTTCTCATAAGATAACACAAGGTCCCTTCTTCTTGGGGCGATATTTCCTGGATTCATCTCGAACCATTCCATTATCCAAGGTGTTAGCACGAGGACTCCTGCCAGTACCCGAAGCCGATGTTCTCTGTTGTCGTTGTCTGCGCAGTTGTCGTACTACATCATAGAAAGCCTTTTCGACATTTACACAATTCTTCGCCGATGCTTCAACGAATTCGCAACCCAACTCCCGCGCCAATGCAGATCCTTCTTGTGTAGATACCTCTCGCTCCGTAACTCTGTCGCATTTGTTCCCCACGAGCATAATTGGTACGGGCTCTGAAGGTGAGATGGGTGATATGGGCGAACCGGGATATATTGGGGAGGAGGAAGTTGATTCCTTAACTCGTTGAATTTGATTGTGAAATGCTTTAATGCGCGTAAAGGATGATCTCGACGATATGCTGTAAACCAAAACGAAACCTTCGCCATCACGAATCCATTGATCTCGCAACGCAGTATATTCTTCTTGACCGGCAGTATCGAGAACCTCCAACATACAAGATTGACCGTCTATCGCGACTTGTTTTCGATATGAATCTTCGATGGTAGGATCGTACTATGCTGAAGTAAGCATGTGATGGTAACAATCAGAAGCGGGCAAGGTGGGAATGGGAAAGCTTACAGTCTCAACGAAATGCTGTAATGTTAATTGAATTGTCAAAGCAGTTTTACCCACACCTCCATCACCAAGCACCACCAATTTGTACAAGACCATTTGTTTCGACATCTTTGATGGTTCAGCTTTTGTTGTAACTCTATTGTAACTCTGTTGTGACTGTTGTGACGTATGAGATTATATCAGGATCTCTGAGTAGACTTGAAAAGGAGAAGGCTGTAAACAAGATAACTTGAATGGAGGAGGAGGAGGAGAAAGAGGAGGAGAAGGTGGATGGATTGGTGATGGGTGGTTAAAGAGATCAATTTGTTCAAAGTAGTTCCCTTAATTCTTTTGCTGTGCTGTGCTGTCTGTCGGTGGAAAGATAGTTTGGCTCTGTGCTACAAGTGGAGATTCCCTTTTTGGCATAAAAGAAGCTCGGACTTCTTTCCACTTTGCTACTTTGCTATTGTACAAGTTGATAAGTTTGATAGTTTGATGGTTTGATGGATTTGATAGATTTGATGTCTGATTTAATAAGTTGGATGGGATGAGTTGAATGAATTGGATGGGTTGGAAGGTTTAGAAGGGGTCGGAAGGGTAGATGTAGAGTAGAATTGATAAGTCGTGGGATAAGTGAATATTTTTTTGATACTCGAGTACAAAAGTACTTTCCTTCCGGTATAGATATGATATGATAGGCTGATAGTGAGAGAATCTGACCTGCCTGCCCGTTATTTGAAGAAAGTAATATGATTTAGATCGAAGCTTCTTAAAAATGTTGGCAATACAATATATTATAAATGCGTTGTATTCAAGAGGCTCTTCTTTCTGTACTTTTAAGCCTTTTAATCCTTTTAATCCTTTTGGTTGGGATAAAGTTTTTAATTTGTGCTGCGATTCAGATATGGATGATTGGTTGGTTGTATTGACTGACCTGACTTGAATCTGACGCTCTACTCTACTCAGTATGGGTTGGTACTTTATGTATATTATGCGGATCCGAACCGAACAGCTCTATTCGTCGGCAAATAGTGCAGTTGGTTCAAAAGCGTACTAATGTGGGGAAGATTGAAATGCTATACTAGGAATAGGTAGGTCCTAGTGAAATGATTCGTTAACTGTAATAATAATAATAATAATAGCTAAGTAATAACAAAAGTAATAATAAAGGGTAGCGAGAATGCTAGAATGCATTTGATGTATACAACAGTTGGGAATCTGTATGAGGAACCAGGCGGCCGTTCCATAGAGAGCCAACTACATCCTTCTCTTCCTTTTTACAAATCTGCCGGTTTAGCCATCCGTCAACCTCTTCATTGAGAGAATTCCTTTCTCAATTGATCTTTATTTCTTCCTTATACTTAATGCTATACAACTACACCAATCAATCATTTAACGAACTATTCCATCCATCCAACTGTTATGTTAGCCCCTCTTCACCCTTCACCCTTCATTCACCCTCGAGAATATCTCATTAGATAGTAGATATCATTCAAAAGTCATTGGATTTGAAATTGTCTACAGTAACAACCTTCAAAGTAAGTAGCCAGCCAGATAGAGAGGTATAAGAACATATCCCCAGAAAAATAAATAATCATTGCCAATCATAAACCACCCCGAAAACACCCCACCCACTACACGGTTTGTGAACCATCGAAATGGGGATATGCCCCTCCTCCAAGTAGATAGAGATTTGAAAGAAGGTAGTAAATCAAATCGTAACCAGACAGGTAACCTCCGATGCCAAAAATCCCTTCCAAAGGAAATATATCCTATATGATCGATGCCCCCTTTATTCCTTTACTTCATGTTTATCCGAGAAAACATCACCGTGTGCCTTTCTTGTTGCATCTTGAATCATGGCTGATAGACTAGCATTCGATTTTCGCCTCATTTCAGGGGGGTCACTAAAGGGTCCTTGAGGTGTGATGGGGGTGCCGTCTTCGATTAAAGTGATGGCGTTAGAGTCTCGTGAAAAGAGTGGTGATGGTGCTCCAGGAAATCTTGCCGGCTGGGGTGGGTTTCCTTTCGGTAAGCTAGAATCCACTCGAATGACTTGAGGTTTGGACATCGTTGCAGCACTGGCAGCATTCAAGAATGTGCTGCCTACCGAAAATGCTGGACTAGGTGGGTTTTCGGAATATTTTTGGAAGTCGACACTTGGTACAGGAGGTATGATAGTCCCAGGAGGGGTTCCACCCGCTTTGTTGACACTGACCACTGCTGCCTTTCCTCGGATAACTGTCTGAGCTGGAACTGGCGATACGATAGCTTGTTTTCCATATATAGTAGATGCAACGCTGTTTCTTGCGTAAGAGTTTCGTTCACCAATTCCAGTCATTCCACTGTATGTCGAGTCGCGAAGATCTCCCGGCATGAAAAAGTGTTCTTGCTCATATCTTGGTGTTCCAGATGAGTTTGATAGAGCAATTGGGATCGGAGGAACTGGAGGAACAAGAAGACCTGGCGTTGATGGGGCGGATCTATTCGTAACACCAGGGATATATGCGATTTGAATGATGTTGGAAGCCCGTGTGAGGACGGTAGATGCAATTGATCCGACAGTGTGTGTAGAAGCTCTTGCATCCCTCCGCATTGCGAAATCCTTCTCTGCATTGGCTTGCGCTTGGTTCTCTATCCAATTGTCTTGCTCGAATTGTTGCCTTTTGGTCTTGATGCAGAACCTCCATACGAGATAAGTTACGGCTGCGACAGCTAGAACTCCTCCAATAACTCCACCCGCAATAGCGCCTACGTTTGGACCGGATTTCGTTGAAGCAGCTGAGCTGACTGTCGCCGAAGGTGCAGCAGAGGAAGCCACACAAACTGTCTGCTGGCATTCAGTACAAGTTGGTGGAACAAGCGAACAAATCTCAGTGTCGGCACAAGTTGGACATGCTGGAGTGTCCCCATTGCACTCAACACACCGTCGGAAAAGAGAATTGAAGGACGCTGTGAATTGATTAGCAACAAAATAGTTACCTCCTGAAGAAGTTCACCCACCCTCGTAATACGCCATGTTCTTCGGCACTGATTGCTATTTATTATCTAAGTCGTATCGATTGAGACTGATCCAGTCAGGGTTGGGGTAAACTGGGGTAATTGAATGTTGTTGGTGATGGAAGGCTCGGCCTGTATAGATGTTGGTAATACAACAGAGGAGAACCGGCTCGAGAAAGGCGAGTGAGATATCGTGGGAAAATCAAGAAGTCGAAGTGAATATAGAATATAAGATCGATTGGATAGAAACCCGTAAAAGGGAAATAAATTGATAAAATTCAATGCGTTGATTGCCGGCGCTGAAGAAGAGATACGATACGATACGATACGGGTCGCAATATGAAGGTGAAAAGGAAGGTCCGTAAATTGATTAACGAGTGTTGGTTAGAGCGAACTCTGTGTTATTGCGGTCGAAAATATGGTCGATAGCGACTACATTGACATGGACGGATGAAGATCTAGAGCGACGACGAGGGGAATTAAACGGTCGAACTGGTAGGTGTGATGATCATTTGCGATGAATAAGATAAGTGATGGATGGGTATATCGGTAGAGATGAGAGTGGTTGGATTGATGGAGATCAATCTTTTCATTAGTAAGTTTTATGTTATTTATTAATTTACTTTTGGTAAGTTGGTGTGTTTCTGGTCGCGGTTCTAGTGGCGGTTCTAGTGGTTCGATTGGGGGAGGGGGAGAGGGGGTTGTTGTTGTCTAGAGTTGTCTGGAGCATGAACGGCCGGCCCCTGTAACTAGGTTCAAGGGGAGTTTGACAGAGAAGTGGGAAAACAAATCTCCAGTATTTTATGCAAAAACCCTTTAAATTGGCAAATCAAAAATAAGATGGAAAACATTATGATTGAACTTGTGTAAGAATATCCATCACTTATGCTTAGATTTAGGTATCGATTGCTCAATATGTCTTATTGTAATATTGCATTGCATCAATCAGTATCAATAGCAATCGAAATGAACTTCTCCTCTTAAGAGTATATTCCGTATGGGTATAGGTAAATTTATTGTTCCAGTATATTGTAGGGATAGCAAATTATATTGAAACGGCAACTGTTGGCAGATTAAAAGTATAGTTTAACCGATCCCTTGCTGCCTGCGTCCTGTTATTGTGAACCAGATCGATTTGGAATTCAAGAACTAACGGACTCAGTAGAATCCTGTGGGTTGTGGTTGAGCGAAACGCCATAGACGCAAAATAAGTATCTAATGAAATAGATCAGACGTTTTCAGGAGTCATTCAAGCGTTGATAAGTTCGGCACTTCCATGAGCTTATGCAGAGTTCGAATGATGGTTGTCCTCACCCGAACTCTGAAGCAGCTAATGAATGATTCAGGAGTTGCTTTGGCAAAAAGTATTAACAAACTTCTAGAGAACATCAAGAACGAAAGACCGATGTTCTAAGAATTCCACTTAGTATTGATCCTCTGATTCCGAATATACTGGTACCGGAACTATAAAAGTAGGTCTATTTCTACCGAGTAATAAGAGAAACACTTCCCCCCTGAATTTAGTTGCGCTATTTAGAAATCTTTCCACTTTATACCTATGGATGATATTATACGGAGTAAGCCAGTCAGCAACATGGGATGAAGCTGTCGTCAACAACTTCCACGGTATTACTGAGTATCCATACTTCTGCAGTGAAGTAATCTTTTCCATTTCAATGGTACCCTATCCTTATCCTTATCCTTATTCTTATTAGAGCTTTTGCATAAATCCAGAAACTTTCCTCCTTGATGCGCCTGGTATTTTTACCCCATTATTCCATTGGTTTTTTTTTTAGAATAGTATGAAATCTATTAATAGTCAGACCAAACCCAACATTCGGGATAGTAGCCGCAGTGGTGGCGCTGAATAAGGTTACTTGTCAGACGCTGCCAACGACATATTGTTTGGATGGCAGATGAACAACGGTGACCTTCAATATGCGCAGTGAAATTGACCTGGTATATAATTGAGGTGTCTCCCCTATCAGAAAAGCTCTTTATATTATACGACGTTGCACGACACTTGTGATGTTGATGATTCAAAGTTTCATAGGCAGGTGAGTTATATCAGCTGAAACCAAAGCGTAATAATCACCAATGATATTGGACATATCGAACAATCATCAGACCAAGATCTTCATATAAGGGATTAAGCTTGCACTGTATCTAAGAGGTATATAATATTGTAGACGCGATTTACTACTGAGGGATGTAGATATAAATTTCTCCATGAAATGGTGAAATGGTGAAGCGGCAAAAGAAGGGAAGACCTTTGAATAGACCCAAGCCCTCTTCATTACTTGTTACTGTTACTGTTACTGTATTAATATACTGTATATATATACGATAGAGAGTACGTAGTTGAAAGAATATATCGGATGATTTGAAGGCAAACCATAGCATTGTGATATACTCGTATATACTACTCGAGTAGGTATGTATATATTATATATACTGAATAAATTAACTATTAATAGTCCTGTAAAATAGCCAATAAACTTCTTGAAATGAGGCCTAGCAAAACATATTCATATATTACATTATCTATTTACAGTGTAATTTCTTATAGTAAATCAAGTTTTCATTAATTAAGGTTCTACAAATACAAAATAGCGGAGAAAAGACAACAAACTAATAATGAATCCCTCCTTTTTTATTGAACCTCTGAAAAAG
The DNA here is from genome assembly GCA_000503235.1 of Sclerotinia borealis F-4128. Classification (NCBI taxonomy): domain Eukaryota; kingdom Fungi; phylum Ascomycota; class Leotiomycetes; order Helotiales; family Sclerotiniaceae; genus Sclerotinia; species Sclerotinia borealis. The sequence goes on along the minus strand of KI628688.1, from coordinate 81,794 downwards.
TGAAACAAGGGTTGATTTCTACTATACTACATACCCTTTCTTTGCATCTTCATTCACCTCCACGATTCCTTCATCAATCTTTTTCTTCCCTATTCAATCAATACTTTACTTTGTCTTTAACTGTTTTTGTTGGTGAATCACGACAAACAATTTCAAAGTAGGTAGTAGGTAATTAAGTTGAACTTCATTCACTCTTTATTTGGTTGCCAAGCCGAGGGTGCTTCGATCTACTTGACAATCTATCTGACCGTCTTTGAATCCCACCGCCATACAAGAATATACCTTAGAATCTTGGACACAACCAACATTTCACTCTTTGATTTACTTTTCACCCATCAAGCATCGATAAAATCATCAGGATTTTATCAGCACCAAATTCAAATCTGGCATTTATATAGTCTTTGACTATTTCCACAAACATGGCATATTCTGGCAACGGAGGCTATGATGAGCATAAGCTCCAAGACCTTCCACCAGGAGGCAACGTAAGTTATTTTTAGCCTTGCAGATTGCGAAAACCCTTTCTCTAACCGTGGTTTCTTGCAGTACCATCATCCTCAAGATGAAGAAGAAGGAGCGTTACCTTTACTCGATTCTGGTGGACATGGCGGCGGCCCTTTTAATAGTCCTTACGACTCTCACGCTCAAGGAGGTCTTCGAGCGAATACTCCTCCTGTTAGACCTGTTTCCGCCTACAGCCTTACAGAAACGTATGCGAACGATCCACAACCATACAGCAGCGATTATAATTCCTCTCACACATACAATGAGCAATTAGAGGACAATCCATACCCACAACCCAACACTCCATTGTCACGAGCCGAAACGACATCCACTGAGGCGTGGAGACAGCGACAAGCCCCTCCAACTGGTGGACTTAAACGTTATGCTACAAGAAAAGTCAAGCTTGTGCAGGGAAGCGTCTTGAGTGTCGACCATCCAGTACCCAGTGCCATCAAAAATGCCATTCAACAAAAGTACAGAAATGACCTGGAGGGCGGCAGCGAGGAATTTACACACATGCGTTATACCGCCGCGACTTGCGATCCTGATGAGTTTACTTTGAAAAATGGTTATAATCTACGACCTGCAATGTATAATCGGCATACCGAGTTGCTCATCGCCGTTACCTACTATAACGAAGATAAGCAGTTGACTGCCCGTACCCTGCACGGTGTCATGCAAAACATCCGCGATATCGTCAATCTCAAGAAATCGGATTTCTGGAATGTCGGTGGACCAGCATGGCAAAAGATTGTAGTCTGCCTAGTTTTCGATGGTATTGACGCCTGCGATAAAGATACACTTGATGTCCTTGCTACAATTGGTATTTATCAAGATGGTGTCATGAAGAAAGATGTCGATGGAAAGGAGACTGTTGCTCACGTTTTCGAATACACTACACAACTTTCGGTTACTGCCAGTCAACAACTAATTCGCCCCACCGAAGATGATGTTAACTGTCTTCCCCCGGTGCAAATGATGTTTTGCCTGAAGGCAAAGAACACCAAAAAGATTAATTCTCACAGATGGTTGTTCAATGCATTTGGTCGTCTTCTCAACCCTGAAGTCTGTATTCTTCTCGATGCCGGCACCAAGCCAGGTCCTAAGTCATTGTTATCTTTGTGGGAAGGTTTCTACAACGACAAAGATCTTGGAGGCGCTTGCGGTGAGATTCACGCTATGTTAGGAAAAAGTAAAAAAAATTCCTATTCCCCCAAAAAAGATGGAACATTTTGAACTAACTCTAAATCTTTCTTAAGGTGGCAAAAAGCTTCTCAATCCGCTCGTTGCTGCTCAAAATTTCGAATATAAAATCAGTAACATTCTTGACAAGCCGCTCGAGAGTTCTTTTGGCTATGTCAGTGTGCTGCCGGGAGCTTTCTCAGCATACCGATTCCGAGCTATCATGGGGCGACCTCTTGAGCAGTACTTCCACGGAGATCACACTTTGTCCAAGATTCTCGGAAAGAAGGGTATCGAGGGAATGAACATTTTTAAGAAAAACATGTTCTTGGCCGAGGACAGAATTCTCTGTTTCGAACTTGTAGCCAAGGCCGGCAGCAAGTGGCATTTGACTTATATTAAAGCTGCTAAAGGAGAGACTGATGTCCCCGAAGGTGCTGCCGAATTTATTGGTCAACGTAGAAGATGGCTTAACGGTTCTTTCGCAGCAGGAATGTATTCAATTATGCATTTTGGCAGAATGTAAGTTCATTTCAGGATAATGTACTCTCATGGCCATCAACTGACGTTCTTCACAGGTACAAGAGTGGTCACAACATCGTTCGCATGTTCTTCTTACATATCCAATTTTTCTACAACGTCTTCTCCAACATTCTCAGTTGGTTCATGTTATCTTCTTTCTGGCTTACAACTACTGTTATTATGGATCTTGTCGGCACCCCTACCGCCGCTTCGGATACAACTGCGCTTCATCGTGGCTGGCCTTTCGGTGACACTGCTACCCCGATCATCAACACGATTCTGAAATACCTCTACTTGGCGTTCCTGCTCGTCCAATTTATCCTGGCTCTTGGTAACAGACCCAAAGGTTCCAAGGTTACATATATGATGTCCTTCGTAGTTTTCGGTGCTATTAACCTCTATGTACTTGTTTTGTCCATGTACCTGGTCGTTCGTGCCTTCACGTCAGGGGAAACTCTCGACACCGATAGCGCAAAAGATTTTTTTGAAAGTTTCTTCGGAAGCAACTCGAGTTCTGGAGCTGGTATCATTATTCTCGCTTTGGCCGCTACATTTGGATTGTACTTTGTTGCATCCTTCATGTATATGGATCCATGGCATATGTTCCATTCCTTCGGACCATACTTGTTGCTCATGTCATCGTACATCAATATTCTCATGGTGTACGCATTCAGCAATTGGCATGACGTTTCTTGGGGTACCAAAGGATCTGATAAGGCAGAAGCTCTTCCATCCGCTACAACTACGAAGGTTGATGGTAAAGCAGCAGTCATTGAAGAAATCGACAGACCACAAGAAGATATTGACAGTCAATTTGAGTCAACAGTCAAGCGTGCTCTTATGCCGTTTGTTCCTGAAGTCGAAGATGAGAGTAAGAGCTTGGAGGATTCCTATAAATCTTTCAGAACGAAGCTCTTGATTTCGTGGGTCTTCTCGAATGCTTTGTTGGCCGTAGCCATCACGAGTGACAGTGTTGACGGCTTTGGTTTCGGAGTAAGTTATCCATTCTCTATGGTTAAGTTTCAATGCTAACACTTTATTCAGAATTCTGCTTCAATAAGAACTGCCAAGTTTTTCGAAGTTTTGCTTTACTCGACGGCTTTCTTGGCTCTTGTTCGATTCATTGGTTGTTCTTACTTCTTATTCAAATCTGGAGTCATGTGCTGCTTCATGAAACGTTAGACAAGACATATAACATCGTATGCACAGTCCGAAAATCAAAATCACCGCTCATACCACCAAAAGGTTTTGAGTGATAAATATTTCTTTCTCACGAAATCGGGGAGGGGGGTTTATGGAGGAGAGCAGAAATTTGAAGGGTAGACCCTTTATATGGAGGCTAGAGCACCTTTCATTGGAAAAGATAACAGCGAGGGAATCTGCAGCAAGCGACCATTTTTTGCATTTATGCTTGCACATATGGGAGTTTCTAGACATTTTTTTCTACCTAGGTGGTCTCTATATTGCATGTTTGAGTAGGCGTTTCTATTTAATACTATTGAAATACCCTTATGGATGAACCATTTTCCTTCGTAAATATTGAGCTAGTAGACGTTATGTTTTACCAGAACCAACGAGCAGATTTGCTGAATGAAAAATGTTGGAGAGATTGGGAAAATTGATACCTACGCATTTTATGTAGGACGAACTGTTTGCCTCGCGTGACACTTTTGATAAGAACCTTGAAAATTCAACCCCGCCTTATATCTTTCGTTAAGGCGTCAGCAACCTAAAATTCCTAGCCAGTGAACCAGCAGCGTAGCATTTGTGACTTTAGTTTGCTACGACAGACTGAATCTTTTTACTTTCTCGGCTTCTCTTAGACATCCTATCCTATCTCTTCTACTTAATTCTCCGACCCAACATTCAATATCGTACCCCGATATCTTCAATATAACTCTATTCCTTCTAAACTCCAGGATAGAAGTCATTAATCGTTAAAATGTTAAAAATATGGTCGATGGTATGTGGGCACAACTAAGAGTTAGGAAGATATATATAATGCGTTCTATATACTAACATGTCGCGCAGAAACAAAAACAGCAGCAAGAGGCAAATGCCGATGCTGCTGCGGGCATCAAGAAGAAGAAGGTTACGGCCGCACAACTCCGATTACAAAAAGGTACGACAGGCGATCTCCAGAGCTCAAAGAATATAGGGAAGGGAACAGGATGAGCTGGTGTTGGGCATGCATGATGGGGGCTAACATGGCGATGTGCGTTGTGCCAGATATCGCGGAAATGTCACTACCCTCGACCATGCGCACGGATTTCCCCGACGAAGACGATATCCTCAACTTCTTTTTATATATTGAACCCGATGAGGGCATGTACAAGGGTGGGATCTTCAAATTTAAATTTGCGGTTCCGGAGACTTTTCCCCATGAACCGCCGAAGGTCAACTGCGAACAGAAGATCTATCATCCCAATATTGATGTGGAGGGCAAGATTTGCTTGAATATTCTGAGGGAGGATTGGAAGCCGGTTTTGAATTTACAGGCGATTGTCATTGGGTTGCAGGTATGTTCTGGGAAGTGGTTTTGTGGGAAATATATATGAGAAGGAGAGTCTGCGAATGTCACATTTGCTAATGGATGGGTGAACTCGCAGTTCTTGTTTCTCGAACCAAACGCCTCGGATCCACTGAATAAGGAAGCAGCAGAGGATTTAAGATCTAACCGGGAGGGATTCAAGCGGAATGTGAGATCGGCTATGGGAGGGGGATCGGTCAAGAATGATACTTTCGATAGAGTATTGAAGATTTGATGGGAGAGGGCGTATGGACTGGACTGGACATATACTATACTTTCGGCATGCATGCATCATACAAATAACACTACATACGATGTAAGGATAGCGGTGTATGGTCTGGACATATACAACACTTTCAGCATCATATCATGCAACGATATGAATGTAAGGTCACAACCCGAGGACAGACAGGGGACATATTGAGCGTTATTTTAATGGATTTGGGAGGTGGAAGGAACTTCATGCGGGCTTTGGGCAGCTGATTCTGGCTCGGTGTTGTGGCTGTAGAAGTGAAGATAGTGCATTGCGTTTGGGTGAGAAAGGGGGAAGAAAGAGGGTCTAATATGGTTATTATAATAAAAACATACAGTACAATAAAAGACCGTTTCGAGCCTCAAGCCTTGAACCTCGAGCAAAGCTAGTTAGTTAAGCCTCCACGGCAGTAGCTCCCGGAAGGCTAGCGGAGCGTCGTTCTTTAGCTAGGTACTTCTGGCATACATCCATATATAGTACAGTACTAGTATATGTTCATTCTACAATTCGTGAATTACTAGCTAGGTAGTTACAGCCTCTGAAGGAGTGAGTGAAGTTTGGGACTGAATGTTTTTTGCTTTCTACTTGTCGGCTTTGTCTAATTGTCTCTATAAATATCATCTTTTTACATGAATAACTATACCGGTACCGTATGTGATTATCATTTAAACAGTTGTTCGGCCTCGTCCGCTGACCGGCATATTATCGGAGGGGTGAGGCATGATGTGGCGGGCTGGGTTGGTGTAGATCTTTGTTTTTATATAGATACCTGGGTATATTCAACATTTCGCAGATATAAGATATCAAATGAGTGGCATTTAGTCAAGTAGATGGACTTTGGGGAAGTTTGAGGATATTGAATAGATATTATGTATATAAATTCGGTTTAAACATTTATATCTTAAATCTTCCGAGAATAGATAATAATAAATCTGTTGTTGATATTGATTGAAAATCCGCTCTGTTGGTTAGCCAAGACTTCCCGCCATGGTTGATCCACTCAGAACAGCGATGCTGAGAATACCCCTGTCGATTACGCCTCCGGAACCGGGCAGAAAATTTCCCAGTTATTGCTGCCCACAACAAAACGAGGAAGAGTCACATCCACAACTTTTTGATTTAAACTTCAAAATACCCTTTTCTTCTTCTTCTAATTGAAACTCCACTCACTTCTTTCTTCAATATGGCTGCCCGCACATTTTCTAGAGTCGCTAGACCAGCTGTACGTCAATTGACTGCACCAGCACGCAGAACTTTTGTCTCTGCTGTCAATGCCTCAGTCAGACCTTCTGCTGCTCGTGCTGTTGTTGGCGCATCTCAACAAGTCAGAGGTGTAAAGACCATCGACTTTGCTGGCACAAAGGAGAAGGTTTACGGTATGGATTGAGATTTCGATTTGGGTAATGTGGAAACTGACAATCATGATAGAGAGAGCCGACTGGCCCCTTGAGAGACTCCAGGTATGACTTATATACTTGTCACTTTAGATCTGAATCATGCTAATATACATATCTTCTAGGAATACTTCAAAAATGACACAATGGCCATCATTGGTTATGGTTCCCAAGGACATGCTCAATCTTTGAACATGCGCGATAACGGTCTTAAGGTTGTGGTCGGTGTTCGAAAGAACGGTCAATCATGGAAGGATGCTCAACAAGATGGTTGGGTTCCAGGAAAGAACCTTTTCGAGGTTGATGAGGCTATCTCAAAGGGTACCATCATTATGAACTTGCTTTCTGATGCTGCTCAAAGTGAGACCTGGCCAGCAATTAAGCCCCAGATCACCAAGGGAAAGGTATGAAAAGCCATGTGGTATTTTAGGTTCAAAGCTGACTTTTGCAGACTCTTTACTTCTCCCACGGTTTCTCCCCAGTCTTCAAGGACCAGACCAAGGTCGATGTCCCAACTGACGTTGATGTTATTCTCGTCGCACCAAAGGGATCTGGACGTACCGTCCGAACTCTCTTCCGTGAGGGTCGTGGAATCAACTCTTCCATCGCCGTTTTCCAAGATGTTACCGGAAAGGCACAAGAGAAGGCCATCGCTCTCGGTGTTGGTGTTGGATCTGGATACCTTTACGAGACCACCTTTGAGAAGGAGGTCTACTCTGATTTGTACGGAGAGCGTGGTTGTTTGATGGGTGGTATCCACGGTATGTTCCTCGCACAATACGAGGTTCTCCGTGAGCAAGGTCACAGCCCAAGTGAAGCTTTCAACGAGACTGTTGAGGAGGCTACCCAATCTTTGTACCCATTGATCGGTGCCAACGGTATGGACTGGATGTACGAGGCATGCTCTACCACTGCCCGTCGCGGTGCTATCGATTGGTCCGGAAAGTTCAAGGATGCTTTGAAGCCAGTTTTCAACGACTTGTATGACTCTGTCAAGACCGGAAAGGAGACTCAAAGATCGCTTGAGTTTAACTCTCAACCGGATTACCGTGAGAAGTATGAGGTTGAGATGAAGGAGATTCGTGAATTGGAGATCTGGAGAGCAGGAAAGGCTGTCCGGTAAGTTTGATCTGTTCATCACTTCACAAGTATAACCACTAACATTTCAATCAGTTCTCTTCGTCCCGAAAACAACTAATTGGAGAGTTAATGGAGCTTTTACGGCTGGAGTTGTTATTTCTGAATTTGGGCGAATTGTATCATACACTCATGACTTTCCGTTTTTTATAATCAACGGTATCTCGAATTGCTAAAAGTTTATGCCTTCAAACTCAAAATACTATATTTTCCAATTGTTCATTCAACTGACCATACGTGTACTTTGCTTTAATCATGTTTCAAAATCCCGCCGGCATCGGCATGTATTGTCACTGAACCGGGATTCTATCATTTTATGAATCACCCGGTGAAATACCCCACCCCCGCTATATTCACCCATCTTATCAATAGCTCCATCCCTCCCATTACACAATATTTCCAGAACCCCCAATTCCACATCATCCTCATCCTCACCCTCAACACAGAATCCATCCACCACACCATGGCCGATCCCCAAGCCCGTCTCCCCCTCACGCGCCAGTCGGTCCTCGACGCTCACGAACTCATCAAGCCGCACATCCACCAAACCCCGGTCCTGACCAATCAAACGATGGATGCGATGGCAAGCACACCGCAGAGCGTAGAGGCGCTCAGGGGAACGGTGTGGGAGGGTATGGTGCCGGCAAAACCAAAGCTGAGGTTGTGGTTTAAGTGTGAGAATTTGCAGAGGGTGGGGGCGTTTAAGATTAGGGGGGCTTTTTGTGCGTTGCTTAGGTTGGGGGAGGAGAGGGAAGAGAGGGAGGGAAAGGGGAAGGAGAGGGATGGGAAGAATGAGAAGGGAGGTTGGAGGGAAAGGGGGGTGGTTACGCATAGTAGTGGTTGGTGTTTCTTTTGCTTGATTTTTGTTGTTGTTGTGATTGTTTGCTATTATTTTTTATTTGCTCCAATCCTACATTTCCACACATTAGAAAATCAAAACTAACCCGACTTTTTCTAAAACAGGAAACCACGCACAAGCCCTGGCGCTCGCAGCGCGTGAACTGGGTATCCCGGCCCATATCGTCATGCCTACAATCTCGACTCCCTTGAAGATCGCAGCTACAAAAGGATATGGCGCACATGTGAGATTTAGCGGCTCGACATCTACAGAGAGGGAAGCGATGGTGGAAGAGGTTATTAAGGAAACCGGGGCGATATTGGTGCCGCCGTATGATCATCCGGATATTATTGCGGGGCAGGGGACTATGGGGTTGGAGATGCAGGGGCAGGTTAGGAGGTTGTTGGGTGAGAGGGGGGGTGAGGGAAGTGAGTGGAAGGAGGGTAAGGAGGGAAAAGAGGGGAAGGGACTAGATGCTATTATTACCCCCTGTGGGGGAGGAGGCATGTTATCTGGTGTAGCGCTTGCGTGCGAGGGTACGGGCATCGAAGTCTTTGGCGCAGAACCCTCATACCAGGACGCAGACGATTGTCGACGGGGTATCCTAGCAGGAAAAAGAATCGAGAGTGTCAAGTCATTGACGATAGCAGATGGACTACGTACGCCGGTAGGGAAATTCCCGTGGGAAATTATTTATGAGAGGGGGTTGGTGAAGGGCGTGTGGAGTGTGGGGGAGAGGGAAATTCGGAAAGCGATGAAGCTGGTGTTGGAGAGGATGAAGGTCCTGGTGGAACCGAGTGCGTGTGTGGGGTTGGCGGTGGTGCTTTTTGATGAGGGGTGGAGGGCCATGGTGGAGAGGGAGGCGGGGGAGAGGGGCTGGGATGTGGGTGTGGTTTTTAGTGGGGGGAATGTCGGGGTTGAGGCGTTGGGGAGGTTGTTTGAGAAGGAGGGGGAGGGGGATAGAGCGTAAATGGTGCTGGGAAAAGATGGGCAGAGGGTGCCGGAGAATGGTGCGGGTTAGGGGTAGATGGAGATGGGTACTAGTTGTAATATTGGTTAGACGTCATGATTTTAGTATGCTCATAAAGCGTTAGCTGAAGCCAACTCCATCCAAACACACCCCCGAACATCAAATATCAAACATCAAATTACATAGATAGAAATAGTACAAAATCAACACTAAATACTAAACAATAACCTAATAAACTAATAAACAATATAAACAATATCGCAAGACTATAATCGTAATCGTAACCGTGACCGTGATCCCTAAGTTGTATGTACTTCTATCAAGCTACTTAGATATACTGAGTATATAGTATCGCTTAAAGTAATAGTTTGTAAAGTATAGTAAGGTTAGATTTTCCTTTTCTTTTCTTTAATTTACTTATATAGTACCCAGACTCGGAGTATAGTAAAACTAGTTAGCTAATTAGCCACTGTTTTATTGGTATTTACTCGTAATATGATTTATGATTAATAATTGTATATTAGTATATTAGTATATAATGTGTGTAATATGTAATATGTAATATGTAATATGTAATATGTAATAGAATGCGGTTTTCGGGGTTTGTAAATTTTAGGTTTTGAGATTTGGAGTTTGGGGTATGGGGTTAGGGTTAGGGTTTTAAGGAGAGAGGAGAGAGAGGTAGGGTTATGGATTTTGGAGGAATGGGAGGGGGAGGATGAGGATGAAATGGATGATGACGAATGAGGTGGTGTCTAAGGTGTAGTGTTTAGTGTTTAGTGTCTCGTGTCTACTATTAGTATCTAGTGGAAGAAGGGTATGGATATTAGGTTGTGGGCATTCTGATGTATTAGAGTATGACTATTAAATTGAGGGTTCTAGAGTAGATTATAGCTATTAGGTCATTTAAATTGTAGTACTAGGTAATGATAGTATATAGTGTATAGTATATGTCACGGTAGTGCGTTATTTTGTATTATACTTGGATGGGAGTATGTGTATGTGTATGAGGGTGATTGGGGATGTGAGTATGAGTATGAGTGTAGATGGATTGAGATGGAATGAGATGGAATGAGATGAAATGAGATGGAAGTAGGCTGCGCAACGGGTACCCGCGGGGCGGATTATTGGCCTAGCGGGTCCCCCGCGGGTCCTCCGTTTGCGGGGCGGATAATAGAAAAATCTGAATGGGGACCCGTTGGGTATCCGCTGCAAATACTCCGCAAATACTCTGCAGATATAAATTTTACAATATTTATAATATTATAAATATTAATATAATATTAGTATAATTATAAAAATATATTAGTTTTTATATTAATATTATAAAAACTAATAAATTTGCAGAGTATTTGCGGGGCGGATAATTTTGAAAGCTCAACGGGTCCCCCGCGGGGCGGAGTATCTGCGGGGTCCCACGGGTAGCGGAGTATTTCTGCGCAGCCTAGATGGAAGTGCTAGATGATTGGCTAGTACTAAGTAGGGTGAAGTGGACTGGTCTGGAGTGGTATAGAGTAGCTAGTATAGAGTGGAGAAGAGAGGAGAATAGTGTATACATGGGAATGTAGATTTGGAGGCGGATGTGGATGTGGATATGGATATGAAATTGAATGTTGATGTTGATGTTGAGGGTGAGGTTGAAGATAAGGTTGAGAATGAAGTTGAGATTGAGGGTAAAAGGATAGATATGGTGGGGATGATGAGATATTTCGTAGAAAGAGATGAAGAGAGAAAGGTGAAAGCTTGGGGTAGAAATGAAGAGGGAGAGGAAAAAACAGAAGAGATACGATATGATTATAGGTTACGGGTTATAAGGTATGGGTTATGAGGCATCCAGGTATTTGCCACTGCCAGTGCGTCACGGTATCCAAAGTATTAACAAAGTGTTATGAATGAGAAAGATAAAATGGGATATTTGATTATCTAAACCAGATGACTTACTTGTAGACCGTGAGGTAGGTTTTATGATTTTACGTGACTTCTCCGTATGGTTTCGCTTCGCTTAGTGAGGATGTGATTTTAAGGGGCTACCGCTGCCTGGTCATTATGCAATGTTTGTGAAAACATGCATTCCGGCTGTTGGCTTATGGGCTGTTGTTCAATATTTTGTAGCAAGATTGCCATACAGCGAGGCCAAACTCGTTCAGAATCTATAATCAGAAAAGGGAATTAGATACAATTTTCCAACTCGGAGATACAGGTAGCGAAAATAGAACGCGAACTGAAGATTTTCAAAGACTGTTATAAAAACATTCGAGTCTTGATCTTCTAGATCATAGCAAATAAACATAATAATGCAGGTTATCATCTTCGGAACAAGTACAAATTACTGTATTAGGACCTTCTTGTGCTTTAGCCTGTAGACGATCTGGAAGCACCACTGGCATATCCATACTCGATTACAGCAAACTAAAAACCTTAGAACTAACCACGAAGTGGACCACGAAGTGGGATCTATCATATCAATCCCCTGGTATGCAACTCCCAAGGATATCGCACCAATCATATCAGTCTAGTCTGCTTTAGATCCTCCTCGGCCACAAGTCTAACCTCCCTCAACTTTCAAGATCAGCTAACACATAATCTTACTCCTCGCTTACGAAATCAATATACTCGCCCATCTCCTTCCTACGAACATTTTAATAATGAAAGCGGTGAAGAGAAATACAAAGCTGGAGATCAGACCCCTCCCTGTACGCAATCTAGGCATCTGACGGTACCATCATATCTTGGGCCCCTACCCCATGAATGGAACCCCTCAGGACCCTCTTATAGTAAGATTGCCCTGTACGATAAACACTGTTGGAGTTTCGCCAATATCTGATATATACAGTTTCCAAGTCGGATTATTTTCAGACTCCTCTACCTTTAAATCTCGAGTCTTCCGAGTCGCCACTTGGGTGGAAGAATAGCGTTGGCTTTGCTTTGTCTAGAGCATGATATGATGACAGTGGAAGAAACCGTAAATAATGTAGCCTAAATCATATCTAGAACCGTGGCACACTTTATATCATGCAAAATTATCTCTACACCCTCAACAACTTCATGAATTGGAGAAAAGGTGGGGATGGTTGAGTAGTGCACTGGTAGTAATTGTGCTTGTGAACGCAGACTCCCCTTTGGAATATATCTGTTAGACGATATACAAAGTGTCAAACTGTACAATCCTAGCTGTGAGCCATTAGGTTAGCATATAGTCTTCAGATTTGGAGTTAGATGAGCACTATAATCTCAATTTTCATCATCTCGGTACCTCGGATCAAGATATATAAGTAGCCAAAGAAGAGTGTAGCTTTCTTTTAAGACCCACAGCACAATTTGGGACTAATAGACAATAACGGACCAATGACATAGATAAAAACTATGCAAATATATACTATAACTCCAATGAGGACTTACAATTCGTTTGGTCAACTCTCTTGAAAATTATCATTCAGTGACTATTCTGACTTTCTGAAATCTAAATCTATCCACTCTTCTTCTATGATGTTAGATTAGAAGTTCTGTACTTGAGTAGAGACCTACAGATATCGAAACATCCCCTTCCTAGTTTCTGTCTTCAACTATAACCATCCAACGGTCATGCAAGTTTTGACTTTCGAAATCAACTCACTATCCAATGAGCACATCCTACAATAGTTATTTGAAGAAATACAATATCCAAAGATTTCCCCCATTTTCCCTTCTCTCTTCTCTCGCAATAACAACACCACCACAAAATTCATCCTATCTTTAAGTATATCCCCTGATCCCCAACAATCCAACCATCAGCCCTTATAAATTCTAGAGTTAGGCAGATGTAATTACGCTAAGGCGTAATAATCTAGTTCTTGTGATTATATATCATATATATATGATCGAATAAGTTTTATAATCAAAATAAAATCTAATTTGAATCTTTTACCAAGTAATGTTGACTAATTGGGAATTCGATCAACCGGAATGTCCTAATTATAGTGATTTCCTGGTCAGCATATAAGCTTATAATAATGATGCTTTATTGTGATAATGCTTTAACAGAATTAGGCTTTGCTTTATGTAAAGCACTCAGCCTTACTTAAAACCAACATCATACCCAATAATAAACCAGCCCTCACCCCACCATTCTCATCCTATTCCTCTATATCCTCAATCCTCACAATCACTTCCCTAACTCGCTAATCCACCACTCAACCAGGTAGGTATATTGAGGTTGAGAGTCAACTTAAATATACCAGGCCCCAATCTCCCTTAATCCTCGCTTATTACTTGAGCACCACCGCTAACTCACCCTTCTATCTCCCAATCCTTCTAAACCCATTCGCAAATTGAGCACGATTGGTATATAGGCCCCTACCATATCATGAGATATAACAGAAATCTGGCCATTTCAGTGCATTAAAGTATATATTCAATACGACCAATTAGCAGCACCAATTACCTCAAATTACCCCGAATTACTCAATCAGCTAAAATTTATATTTGGAAAACCAGTCAAGATCTGCAAGATTTATCATTTACAAGCGAGATTTCGTAGAGAAATGTTTTCTTTTACTAGTAATAGACCTTCTCCATTTTTGGTTTTCGAATCGTTCCTCTTTGGATATTGTTTTCTCCGCTTTCTATTTCGATCTCCTTCCTCTTCCTCTTCCTCTTTTTTATCCTCCTCATCCTCCTCTTCCTCTAGTAGCAGCATCATCACCACCACAATACTAACCACCATCATCGCCGCCATCCCCTGCCATTCGAATCTCTTAGTATACCCCAAACTCCCCTCCAATCCAAACAAACCTACATAAACACCCCCAAACATAACCCACACACATATCCATCTATCAAAATAAAACACAGCACAAGAAACAGCCCAAGGAGAAAATACCCCATATGAATCTGAATCCGCTGAAACAAAACACATGAAAACTTCCGAGACACATGAGAAGTACTGTAGAAGATCTTTGGACAAGACTATATACAAGGAGATATATTCCAAGCTATAGATGAGGCAGGGCAACGACCGGAAATAGTTTTTTTCTTTAGAAGCGATGATTAGGATGTTTAGGCCGGAATTAGAATAGGATTAGCATGTGTATTGTATCCTGGTGGCTGGTGGTTTCTCTAGAATGGCGATGAGATGATTAGAGAGGAAGACGAAGACGATATAGAAGAAGTGTGAAATTCGAAATTCACAACGTAATGGGATGATATGATTGAATGAATTGGTACAATAGGATAAGATTAATGGGATGATATGATATACTGGTATACTGGAATTGGATGGGAATCATGGGATGGGATATTAATTGTGGCGAGAACATCTAGATAGCTAGCCAGCTAGCCAATAGTCAGCTTGGTAATTACCAATTTCATCGAAACAATAGTGTGACTAGCTGATGAATTAAATCTACCGCCATCGGTATATACTATAAACCTACAGTATGCCGAACCGCGCGCATTTCGACTTGAGTATTGATGATAGATAGTCATCTATTTGAGGACTATTTTCCTGTACTCAAAGTGTACTCTAAGTAAACTCGAAGAGCAGATGCAAATAACAAAAAGAACGATAACGATAGTAAATGTGTGTTGCAATGCAAATTCAAAGTGAGATGAAAGTCTTTCATGTAGCCTATAAACCAAATGTTGACTTCTAGACCGAGATCTTTGTACTTTGTACTTTAATCCCCAAACTTAGAACTCTCGGGATTTAGACTTATGGAATATACCAACCAGCCAACCATACTGATATAATAGATAGTGTAGAAATAATCTTTCTAACATATTCTCTATGTTTTCGACCAAACTCTAGAGATGGACAGATAAGATTGATGGAGATAGATGGTTTGTGTCAAATGAAGTAGGAAGTTCTGGATTGTGGTTAGATGGGTACCTAGGTATAGACATACTTCTATGTTGTTGAGGGTGTGTAGGTCCGGCTGGTAAGCAAGAGACTGAATTGAGATATTCACCTAGCAGAGTGATCTGAAAAAGAAAATAAAATTACGTAGTTAATTCACTCTATCATGCTAAAGAAACTAGTAAAGCACATGGTGGAGTAGGATGAGGAGTAGGGTGAGGAGGCCTCAAAGCTGAACTCAAGATTTTGACTACCCACTTCCTACTTCCTCAGTGTCTTCCTAGGAATATGTACTTCCAGGAACACAAACTTCAATTATTGCATAGTAAGTTTCTATTCTTACAGTCTTTGATCCCACTCTGTAATATAGTGCTAACTGATGATGAAACACAGTCTTTATTCCTCATGGCGTATACATTCGCATTGCCTTTCAGACCGGTCTGCCCTGGACCTACCAATTTCCACCTCTATCATGAGCAAGTCAATCCCACCGATCAAGAAAGCGAGTACGATGCAGATGTAGAAGCAGTCGATCTCGAAGAAGTAGAATCGGAACATGAAGTCCCTAGATCGATCTCTAGCCCTACTCAAGCACTCGGCTCTCCAATTATCGCTTGGCAAGCCTTTAAAACTACACAACCGGGTGCCGCAGGAGTTGAGATTGCCGAAGTTGATATCATTGCCCAAGCCGATCTTCTCGAAGATGGAAATTGGCATGCTGTTCGCACTCCGCAGATCGAGCCTGTTCAGACTTTCTCTCCTCGATCCAGTGGTTGGACACCCATCAATGTTCCGTCACCAAAAACTTCGCCGATCAGAAACGTAGAATCAGCAACATATGACACCGCAACATCTGACACCGAAAATAATCAATCTAGCATTATTCAAAGTAATGGTTGGTCAGTCACCAACGGTTCGCAGACCGATACCTCGCAAGCTACCAGTGTCGAACTCGATAAACCGTCATTAAGCTACCCGCAGAAGTGGAATACATTGCATCGACACCCGAAGAAAGCCAAGCCCGTCATGAAGACCATGTTTGACATGCCTCAGCTCAAGGCCAACTTCCGAAAATACAAGAAAGAATATACCTCCGCGTCCGCCAAAGAACAAATCAAGTGGCTCAAATACCGCATTGCATGCCTGGATACAGACAATAGTGTAGACTATAATTTCGAGACGACAATTTTAGAAGCAGAATGGGATGCATTTTGGGAGAGACGTAGATGGTTGAAGCAGGAGATGCTGAGGATCAAGAATGTTTATACATTGGCAAGACATAGACGTCAAGAACGCATACACTATGCTTTGAGGGCAAATTATGATATTGCGTTCATCAAGTCACTTGCGGAGAACTGAAGAAGATCGAGGGATGGAGTCGGTATGATTTTCGAAATGTAGGAGACCTGAGATACTTACATCCAGTAGATATCTTTTTTGGTGTATCAATCAATGGTCTCTTACAATAAGTAGTGGGTGGATGTGATATGAATAACTTTTCGCAATTATTAGCATACGGAATATCTAAAAGGCAATCATGGGCACTCAATAAAACATAACATAACAGAATCTTCTTTCCTCCAACATGGTGATATCTTTCATTTAATAATTGAAGATGATTAAAGATGATGTTCGAAGTGTACTAAAGATCCTCATAAATTGAGAAGATTGAATTTAATGAACAGATGAAAGAAGAGTAGGTAGGTAGTGTAATGAGTAAAGCTGCCAGAACTACCTAGTAAGCACAAACTTACTTTGAGGTAAGAAATGAGAAGGGATGGGTAGTGCATTGCGCTTACCGTTCCGCTCAATGAGCCAGAAAGGGCAGTTGCGTGGTCGCGTATTTGGGTATTTTATTTACACTTAACTTAAACTTCATCTCCTTAAATCTCACATCACTTACAAAACAACAACGAAGATACATTTTCATAATCATTCTGTTTTCAGACAATACCAATACCTGTTGAAATGGCAATATTACCTGGAGTTCCGTACGTCAGAGTGAGTGTTACCACTCCTAAAAATGCGGTAGAATACCCTGATCCCGACGACGGTCAGGATGGAGACGTGCAAGATGGCTCTCGAAAAAATATGTCTGTTTATTTCGAATCCAAGACGGGTACAAATTTTGGCTTCCGTTACGATGTCGATAATAAGAAGATGCCGTGGGGCAAAAAGAAGAAAAAGTATTGCTTAGGATTTTTTGCAACAATTGACGGACGCAAGACTAGCTCAACTGTCATCTGCAATGAGGACGGATTTAAACCAAACATGTGGGAGCACAATTTGAACGGAGAACGTCTCAGACAACCAGGCAGTACTAAGTTTAGACCGTTTCAGTTTGCCGAAATCCAAATAGGTATATTGATTGTTCCACCCAAATGCAGACTTACTAACGCTGAATCTGTATAGGAGATGATGCCTTATTCGCAGACCCAAAGCAAGTCTCACAGCTTGGAGAACTCGTAGTACAGGTTTGGCGAGTCCGTAAAAGTAAACCGGTGCCAACGCCAGTCACTCAACAAGAACATGGGATTGTGCCGGCGAATACGAAGTTCCGCGAACAGCAGTTAAAAGGCAGAGCTGTATCTCATGCAACGGAGTATGTAAAAAGATATGATCGGCCACTTTTATGTGCAAGTTGACAATCTATGATAGGCTCGGAAAACCACAAGTGTCATCGGATATGGAGACGTTCTACAAGCTGGAATATGTCGATCCAATTCAAAAACCACTGGCCGAGTTCCATTTCAAATATAGATCAAGGGAGATTTTGCAGCAGATGATGGTGAGAGTCTTCTTCATCCTACAACTTGGTTGAATTGGACAAGTGTATTGACCTTAGAGCTCAGATATTGCCTCGGGACCCGAAACTTCCTCTAAACTTCGACCTAGCTCCTTTTGTTGCAAAACCTGTACCCAGAGTTCCGATGCTACCCCCTCTGATCGAGAAACCCCCCGCTACCGCGAAATCTGCTGTGGAAAACATCGAAGCATTGACCGCTCAAAAGCGTAAGGCTGCTACAGAAATGGCTACACCAACCCAAACAACCACAAATTCGGCAATTACTGGCAGATCGTTCGATCAGGTAACTAATAACGCCTTCTCTTCAAGTTCAGCACCACCACAAGCATTCTGTCAAATAGCTCCCAAAGCTGTGAAGGAGCATTCCACTACAAATACGGGTCCAGCGAAACCAATTGAAGCCCCAGAAGAGATCACATACCCAACGACTCCTGCATTCGGATCTATTCCACAAGTAGGATCCGGCTTCTCCTCAAAAGCTGGACCTGCATTGCCAGTAGAGACACCGGCAAAGGCCATCTTTAGGCCTGATGTGAGGTCCCTCGCGTCGGCTGATTTAAGGGCAGCCTCGGGAGAGCCCCTAGTCATACCTTCCACGCCTCTCCTACGAGTAGCCTCGGAGCCTGCTAATACACCGTTTACAAGGGTTCTGATAGAAATCAACAAAAACCTGAGTCGTTTGAGAGATATAGCCAAGGGTCGTAGTTTTGTTAACGTCGTTGAGGTCTGTATTATCACTCAATTCTCTTGTTTTGCAAATGACCAGACAAATTTCAAAGCGAGGGTGCCGATAATAGTGTCTGGCAAGTGTCTATACATCTGGTATCTAGTTAAGACATATAAATCTAGACCCTTCACATTCTGCCTTGACTTCCGTTCACCATTATCCCTAAGTATGCTTATTGAGTTTTTGTGTCAAAGACTAGCGGTCACTTGTAAGTGCCAAGAACGTCTACACGGTGTACAAAAACACACCACACAAGCCAACGAAGAAGATATAGTGGAGCGAAGGAGCATTATAACAAGCTTTGAAGTATTGCAAATCGTGCTAACAATCTTGTCCAGGTTCGAGACGAGCTCTTACAAGTAGAGGATGAAATTCCCGAAGAGGTAGAAATACAGGTCAAGCCTGAGCAATACAGACCCGAGGAGAACTTGAAGCGCGAGCGTGTTATTGAGCAGGATGAAGATGATATTGAAATCGTGCTCGAACGTCCAGTAAAGAGACGCCATATCTTTTCTGAGGAGGATGAGATTATTGATTTGACTGCCGATTGAGTTGACCGACTGGATATACTTCTGTCGGTGTGAAAGAGGCACTTTCTAATCGAGCATTGGGCGGCAGGAATGATACCGGCGTGTTCTTAATTTTGGGTGGCATATGTAACTTCACGACCACATAGGTATTTGAGCTGCATTGGTTTCATATGGGAAATATGCCGTGGTGGTTTTATTAAAATTCATAAAGATATTTGTACTACGGGACTGAAGAGATTCGCAGCAACTGGCTTGAGAAGATCACAACATGATATCATAGCAGTACTTTTGATGCAACACTCAAAAGCCAAGCCGCATCGTGCCACCCATCCGCTTCGTTTGGATTGAGTGGTGGCATCTGTTCTTCAACCGGCGTATCGCCCAGCCCATCGAGCATATGCCGTGACGGTCGTGACGATAGTGGTGATTCCTCTCCCTTTTCATCTGGTGTATCGAATTCAGTTTCTTCTCCATCTTCTTCGACAGCAAATAAACTCCACCCAAGTAGACTCTCGACCCACCCCCCAAGTCCCAGTCTACTTGCTCTAGCCAATTTCTTGACCATTGCTTCGTCTTTCCTTGCCTCAGCACCACTTTCGAATCCCTCTTCTTCCACATCTACGAAGTCTGGCTCCGCGGGGTATTCTTCATGTGCAAATTCCGAATCAAAATATCCTGCGTCTTTATCTGCCGTCATTGACGTAACCAACGCTGCTCTACTGCCTCTCCTGCTGTTCGCTCGACTGCCATATCCACTCATTGGTCTACTCAATGCTCCTGTGGCAGGTCCAAAACTCAAACTTCGCCTCGTTGTAAGTGGTGAGAACTCATCATCTGCATCGAAACTTCCCCTCCTGCTCCCCCTCCTGCTGTTGTGTTCTCGTTCTCGAGCGAGCTCCCGCTCAAATGCATCGTCATCCGCGTCCCTTTGTAAACTTGTAGAGCTTGCGCGTGAAACGAGCCATGATTGACCTTTGTATTCGCGGGTCGAGGATGATATCATGGCACCGGCTCGCAGAAGCCAATCGGAATCATTGCGGTCTTTTTCGCTGTATGTACTGATATGGAGGTTATCTGGGGCAATAGTATTTCTTAGATGTGAGTGCCGTGAAGGTGTGGTTGTGCCGGAGCGGTGACCGGGTATGTGTGGTGTGCGAGGAGTAGCGGTAAGATGGATACTAGATTTTGATTTGGGGATCGAGATATTAATTGGGGCGGGTTTGCGGAGCGAAACTCGAGAAGACGAGCGGGAGAGGATTGAGGGTGTGGTGGGTTGTGAGCGATTTTCAATATAGGAAATGTGGTCGGGGAAGTAATCGTCTTTTGAAGGGGGCAGTTTGGAGGTTAGGGGTGCCAGCGTTAGATGTGTGAGATTGGAGGGAGAGCGATTATGACGTCGAGAGTGAGGAGAATGTTGATTGTATGCGATATCCATGATTATTTATTGAGTTGATTTAAAAAACTATCAGAGAGAATGGAATGTGTAAAGTTTATAAGTATTCCCACGTAAGAAAAGAATCGAATGTCAAGTGAAATGGAGTGGGCAGAGAAGTGGAATGTGATAAATAAGAAGAGAAGTCTTACCACATCACCCACTCATCCACCCTCACTCCTCTCATCGAACCTGGGGTTACAGGGAAAGTCATACACTAACATTTTAGCGCCTCTCGCTTGAAAATATTATGGCTTGTGAAAATGACTGGGGGTATGATTTTCGGACAAATCAATGCCTGAGCAAAAAGGATGACTTAAGATTTATTTGCATAAACTTTTTATTTTTCACATTTTTGATATTTATTATCGTGAAGATGAGGAATTTAAAAGGTATTCAATACGAGCAATGGAGGCCGCCGGCGCAATATCAGAATAGGCCTGTAACGGCGTCGGCGTGGGATTTGGCAAATGATGCTGTCGTTTGTACTGTTGGTCCTACCGAAAATGATTCTGTGATACAGCTTATTAGAGTCAAGACCAACTCAAAACCACAGTTAATAATTTCCTAATTGAGCCCCTTTGA
The DNA here is from genome assembly GCA_000503235.1 of Sclerotinia borealis F-4128. Classification (NCBI taxonomy): domain Eukaryota; kingdom Fungi; phylum Ascomycota; class Leotiomycetes; order Helotiales; family Sclerotiniaceae; genus Sclerotinia; species Sclerotinia borealis. The sequence continues at coordinate 60,551 of KI628688.1, read as the reverse complement.
ATTTTGCTGATTGAGAAATATAGTGAAAACACCCTCATCACATCATGGGAAGCACCATCCCCAAATCCAGATTTGCCCTGTGACAAGGTTCTGAGTCTTCATTATTTCGGCGACAGCTTAACGACATGTCTTGTTCTTACTGGTGGCGATATTGTTGTTGTCAGAGAAGATCCTCAACCTGGGGAGGATCTGATTGAAATTATGGGCTCGGTCGACGCTGGTATTACTGCAGCAAGATGGTCACCTGACGAGGAGCTATTGGCTATTACTACCAAAGAAGACACCGTCATTTGGATGAGCCGCAGCTTCGATGGTGTTGCAGATACTACTATGACCAAAGAGGATCTTAAAGCTTCGAATCATGTATCTGTTGGTTGGGGTAAGAAGGAAACTCAATTTCAAGGCAGGGGAGCCAAAGCCTTACGAGATCCGACTATGCCTGAGAAGATTGACGAAGGTGTGCTCAGTCCAAACGATGATTCGAGTACTACTATCAGCTGGAGAGGCGATGGCGCTTACCTCGCCATCTCTACAATTGATTCGGCTTGTCGTCGTATAATTCGAGTATATTCCAGAGAAGGAGAGCTTGACAGTGTCAGCGAGCCTGTAGATGGTCTCGAAGGAGCTCTGAGCTGGAGACCTTCCGGAAACTTGATTGCGGGAATTCAACGTCTTGAGGAAAGAATTGATGTTGTGTTCTTTGAACGCAACGGATTACGACATGGCGAATTTAGTCTCCGACTTACCCAGGAACAACGTCAACTTCCTAATCAGCACATCAAATTGGCTTGGAATTCTGACTCCACGGTATTGGCTGTCGTGATGGTGGATTGTACTCAACTATGGACAATGGGCAACTATTATTGGTACCTTAAGCAAGAGATTAGAAATCATCACGCTCCCTTGGTTTCCACTAACCCTATTGCTTGGCACCCAGAAAAGCCTTTGAGATTCTTGTCTGTTTCTGAGGACACCATCGATTTCGCAGAGTATATTTTTTCCACCGCTCGCGGCTCCTTCGCACCACCGCACGACTTTGGAGTTATTGCAGTTATAGATGGGCAAAACCTCGTGGTAACGCCTTTCCGGGTAGCTAACATTCCTCCTCCAATGGGCCATCATGAAATCACAATACAGTCCAATGCTATCGATATTTCCATCAATGCAGATGCTTCATTACTTGCCGTTTTACATCAGGAAGGGATTTCGGTTTTCGAATTAGATGCCACTAAACGCGTCGCACCTACACCAAAATTATCTGGTCAAATAACATTTGAGTCGGAAGTCAAAACAACTATTTATCAACAGATTACCTTCAGTGGTAATAATGAGGTACTCGCCTTGGGGCGAAGTGAAACTGGTCCAGTTATTCAAGGGTACCACCCTACTGAAGTTCCGGGTGAATTGAAAGAGAAAGCTCTTGAAAACAGCCCAACATCATCTGTGTTGATATTGTCAAGCTTCGTTGAAGATGGAGTGATGCATCCATATGTGCAAACTAACTCAGGAGATCTTCATAGTCTAGCTTTCGGCGATGCATCCTTATCTTCCTGCAATTTCTCCAAGCAGTTACCTTGGGTAAATATCATACCATTTGGCGATGGTCAAAATGCTTATGGGGATGGTCGCATAGCTTTTGGGTTGTCTAGCAATGGCCATCTGTTTGCAAATACGCGCTTACTGGTGCGAAACTGCACATCCTTCCTTGTTACACCGGCACATCTTATATTTACTACTACTACACATCTCCTCAAATTTGTGCACATCACAGAGGTTCATGGTATGTATTTTGACTCGTCTCATGTAGTCCAATGCTAATTAAAGTAGATCTTGAAATTCCACCTGATGACCCAGAAATTGATGAGAGATGTCGAAGCATCGAAAGAGGAGCTCGACTAGTCACTGCAATGCCAACATCACTCAGTCTTATTTTGCAAATGCCTCGTGGAAACCTAGAGACTATTTTTCCACGTGCAATGGTTCTTGCAGGCATCCGCAAGCTCATCGATGAAAATAACTATAGAAAAGCTTTTACTCATTGCAGAACGCAACGAGTGGATATGAACATTCTATACGATCATGCCCCAGAGCAATTTTTATTGAATGTGGCACAGTTCATTGATCAGGTGAAGAAGGTCACCTATATCGATTTGTTCCTGTCATCATTAAGAGAAGAAGATGTTACCCAGACAATGTATAAAGAAACCAGAGTTGTACCTCAAAATGGTAACACCCTACCCACAACAAATGGTGCAAATGGTGCCATCGCTCCTCAGGACCCAGTTATCGACATCACAGCTACCAAGACATCAAAGGTCAACAAGATCTGCGATGCTGTTCTCGAAGTTCTCAAAACTCGCACTGCAACCAACTTGCAAAACATCATCACATCCAATGTGTGCAAGAATCCACCTGCGTTGGATGATGGCTTATTGGTTGTTGCACAATTGATGAAGGATGATGAAGCCCTGGCTGATAAAGCAGTTGAACATATTTGCTTCTTAGCAGACGTCAACAGATTATATGAGAATGCTCTCGGTCTCTACAATCTTGATCTTGCTCTTTTAGTAGCCCAGCAGTCGCAGAAAGATCCCAGAGAATATCTTCCTTTCATGCAAAATCTTCAACAAATGACCGAATTGCGTCGCAAATTTAGCATTGACGACTACCTGTCCCGTCACACTAAAGCACTCAATTATCTCCACGAACTCAACGCATTCGAGGAACTACAGAAGTATACTCAAAAGCACGCCCTCTACAAAGCCGCTTTAGCCATCTACCGGTACAATCCCGAACCACTTGCTATCATTACAGCCCTCTACGCCCAATACCTCGAATCAAAATCCTCGCACAAAGAAGCAGGACTCGCATACGAATCTCTACACAATTACACCAAAGCCACATCCTGCTACCTTGCTTCCGGCCCCTCCCAATGGCGTGAAACCCTCTTCTGTGCTCTCACCGGCGGAGCAGATGGAAACCCAATGAGTGGCTCTGCACTCACCGAGCTAGCTAGTACCTTGTATGACGCCCTCATTGAAGGCAAAGACTACTATGCCGCCGCAACCATCCAACTCGACTACCTCTCCTCACTCGAAACCGCCTGTAGAACCTTCTGCAAAGGCTACTTTTTCGCCGACGCCCTCCATCTCCTCGCACTCAAAGCACGACCCGATCTACTCGAATCAGTCATCGATCCTGGTCTCGGTGATGCCCTAGCTTCAAGCACAGAGTTACTAGCGGACTGTAAAGCACAATTACTAGCCCAAGTACCACGCATCAGAGAATTGCGACAGAAAGCCCTTTCTGACCCTCTCGCCTTCTACGAGGGAGAAAGAGGAGGCGATGGTGAAATACCCGATGATATATCCGTAGCAGCCTCTTCCCGCGTCTCCACAAACCGCAGTTTATTCACACGCTATACAGGCAATGGTAGTGTCGGCACCGTAGGGACAGGAGTAAGCAGAGCCACGAGTAAAAACCGAAGAAGAGAGGAACGAAAGAGAGCCAGGGGTAAAAAGGGCAGTGTATACGAAGAAGAATACCTAGTAGCAAGTGTAGGAAGACTCATGAGTAGAGTCGAAGGCAGTCGCGAGGAAATCGAGAGACTCGTCATGGGACTAGTAAGAAGAAGCATGTGGGAGCGGGCCAGGGCCATAGAATCCAGTATGGCGGACGTAGTGGCTTTGTGTACGGGATGCGTAGACGAGGTTTTTGCAAATGCGAATGCGCAGGCTAAGTCGCTAAATACGGGTGCGCAGGGAGCGGCAGAGGGAGAGGGAGTGGGAGTGGGAGAAAGAGATGCAGAAGGCAGGGATTATAGACCGGTGGGTGGAGATGCAGTGTATGCGGAGAGTTTGCAGGCGGCGGGTAGGAAGAAGGACGCGCCTCATCTTTCGGCTTTTGAAAAGTTGGCGTTGTTGGGTACGTAGGGGGGATTTTTTCTTTATGGATATCTTGGTTGTGGTTGGTCTGAGGGGAAAAAATGAATCTATGTTTTTGGTGAAGAATATAAATACTACTGTATTGTACTTTGAGAGTTGTTGGTGAGTGGTGAGTGATGAGTAGATGGGTGGATGGGAGTTTCTCACGAATCTGTACCTGTACCGAGTACCGAGTCATTGTTCAGGATGAAGAGTGGATATAAGTGATGTGGATGTGTGTTGGATTTTATATATACTACACTCCAACGCCACGAATGCCTCAAACGTCTATGTGCCATTGAATCCGTACACTTACATTTTCCTTCATTCCAAATACATAATATACATGCATAATCATCAAGCAACCACTGGAATGGGCTCTGTATGTGGAGTTGCTGGCGGAGAAGTAGCCTTCACTTCACCAGCCTTTTTAGTTCCAGGCCCTCCAGGCCCTCCAGGCGTGCTAATACCCACCTGTCTCATAACCGTTCCGTTCCTCCTGGAAATCACCTGTCCGATTCTTAACAACATGCCTCGATCCAGGCTGCCCCTGCCCATTGTCCTTCGTACTTTTCTTTCTCTCCTATTAATCTCATTCAATGGCGTCCTCATCGACTCAATCGTCCTTTTGCTCGCCGCTTCTTGTCTATCTTCCTCTAGCTTTTTCTCCACATATTCAGGGTCATGTCTCTTCCTGTATACTGAATATTTATTCCTCAGCTCATCGATTACGCTGCCGGGCATCGGAGGCGTCAAGAGCGTGGGCACGAAGGATATTTCTTCTACCTCCATTCGTAGGGTATCGCAATCATTGTCCGTGTGCACTCGAGGCTCGCTCTTCGGCCATGGAACTATTATATTAGGACGATCGCCGACGCCCGGGATTATACGCTGCCATTTGACGGTTTGCGCGTGGCGGTCTCGGAACATGTTGTGGTGGGCGAGCTTTTTGGCAATCACGTCGCGGGTGAGGCCGGTTTTGGCGTCGGTGTAGGGGAATACTAATTTGACGTCTTTCAGGGAGATGCCTTGGGGAACTGAGCGAACGGGACGGCGATCTTGGTCGGAGTCTGCTATCATCCAATCGGGTATTGCTATGTCAATCTGATGGTTTTATTAGTATGTGCCAATGCAAGATCCGTGGGGCGGGGGGGCATGATTCGGAGATGGTTGGCATACCATATTCAGTCCCTCACAAGTAACTTCCGCCCTCTGCTTATCGAGTTTCTCTATCTTCCCAATCTTCCCCCTATCCCTCCCCGATATCACAACCACTCTATCCCCCTCCCTAATATTCAAATGTTTGTTCCCTCCCCATATATCCAGTATCTCCAATACATCTTTTCGCCTCGGTATTGCCAGATCCATGAATTCCGCATTGATACTTCCGTAAGTTTCAGCCCGCGAACCTACATCTCTCTTCGGAGCCAAATCCTTCAATTCCCAATCCTCTTTTCGCACCACCTTATTTAACTTCTCCCGTCTTAGGTTTTCCAAGCCCACTTGTTTGAGTCTGTCTTGTCGTACGGCAAACAATTCGAGTTCATTTTTGCGGTGTCGCCGTGCAAGCCGCCGGACAGCTTGCTTTTCGGCAAGGACTGTGCGCTGAATTACTTTTTGCATGGTGGTGAGGGGAGGGGGAATTCGTTTGGTGCCAGCGAGGGTGGTCGGTTCAACTTTTTTTGGATGGAGCTTTCGTTGATATTGGGCTAGTGGGGTTTGGGTTTAGTGCATATTTCTTACTCGGGGATCGGATCACGTGGTAAGCTCGGGAATCGAATTAGCTTTTAATTGGTTCAGGGGCAAATGGCGTATAACCAATGGAGGCTAGTCAATCAAATCAAAGCAGCATTATCTTTGAGATTCATGGATGTGTGAGTGAGGCAGATTTCAATCATTGAATCATCTACAGAGAGAATCTTGTCACAATAAAGAGAAGAGTGTATCGGAAATTCGGAACTCAACTCCCATGAGCTGTTGTTCTCTCTCCTTTGATTGGGAGAATGAGACGTGAGTGAGGCGCAGATTCCAGAATCCAGATTGTCTAGGAGCTCAGCCCCATAAGGTGTGCGTAGACCTAACGGATATCTCCTGAAGTTGGGGATGGGTGCATATACTTTCTCCATGAAAGCAAGACAAGACAACCAACATTTAGCTAGGGAGGTCTTTTTCGTACATTGAGAAAGGCATGGGAATAAAAGAATAGATACAGAATTATCTCTGTAGATGGATATAAGATATAAACAAACATTGATTGGCTTTCTTGTCCAGTGTATTGTGTGAGATTAAGAGAGTTGAATGGAGAATAACAGTTCTCCATCACTATACCTAGTAGATAACCCCTTAGTTGGCGACTAGGGTTATAATGGATTATAGTTATAGATAGTAGGAGTTGATTATATATATCTATCTCCGACCCGTTTGATATAAAATTAGATAAATATATAAATAAATATAAATATAAAACTAAAGATAAAATATCTATTTAGATAGAAATATTATAGAACAAAATTCTAATCAATTATATATTCAATATAAAGCATAAACCTTTTCAAGATTTCTTTGTATTATAATTAAAATTCAGATTAGTCTTGGTAACTCCATGTTGCTAGATTCACTTGCATCAGCCCAGTTGCCAGTTATGTTATTCAATGCCGCCCAGATTTATTGATTATTTATGCTGAATGATTCCCATAGTAACCAAATGAAGAGTTGATGCCTTACAAGGATTAAAGGCATAAGGCAATAACATTCGAACCGACTAGCTATTAGGTTTCTCCAAAGGTTGCCTTCTTGAAACTCATTTCCACCTTCAACAACCTTTCCAATTAACGAACTTTCATCTGCAACGATCCATAAGATCTGCTTACACTCTTAACAATTTAATCAACACCTTCAGACAGTCACTCTCTTTAACAAACCTTATCAAAACCTTTGCCAAAATGGCGGAAATCCGAAGAAAGCTTGTTATTGTCGGAGACGGTGCTTGCGGAAAGACTTGCTTGTTGATGTAAGTACCCTTGAGCCTCAACGGTTTCTT
>KI628688.1:0-53563 GCA_000503235.1 Sclerotinia borealis F-4128 | reverse complement strand
TCAAATACAACGAGTCCATCGCGTCAACTATTTGTTGATATCGGCAACGAAGCTATTAATGGAGCATCAATATATCATCGGATTCAATAACTGATGCGTTTTTACTATAGGTCTACGTACCAACCGTTTTCGAGAACTATGTCGCCGATGTCGAGGTTGATGGAAAGCACGTCGAGTTGGCTTTATGGGATACGGCTGGACAAGAAGATTACGATCGTCTCAGACCTCTATCATACCCAGATTCGCATGTCATCTTGATCTGTTTCGCCGTTGACTCCCCTGATTCCCTTGACAACGTTCAGGAGAAGGTACGATTCAAACAATATTCCATCTCCCGTTGCTATGATAAGACAACTGCTGACACGTGCCTAAACAGTGGATCTCTGAAGTCCTCCATTTCTGCCAGGGCCTCCCAATCATCCTCGTTGGATGCAAGAAGGATTTGCGCCACGACCCAAAAACCATTGAGGAGCTACACAAGACCAACCAAACCCCGGTCTCAGAAGATCAGGTAAGGATATATCAGATACAGCATGTTTGGAGGACGCCTGCGTGACAGAAGGAAAATGAAATTGAAGAAAACATGCTAACTTTTCTCTTAATAGGCTCAACGTGTTGCTGATAAGATTGGTGCTTACAAGTCTCTTGAGTGTTCAGCAAAAACCAATGAGGGTGTTCGTGAGGTTTTCGAACATGCTACCCGTGCTGCACTCTTGACCAAGAAGGAGAAGAAGAAGAAGTGTATTGTCCTATAAAGCTCCTGTTATCGACTCTTCTCTTTTTCTAATGCGATCGGATTTTATTTTACTGCGAAAGTAGCTCGCTCGGCTGGGTGATTGATTTCATGCTAGCGACAAGGGATATGTGCTACAGACTGTGCATGGCTCCTCTTCATCGGCAGCAAATCTATCATCTTTTTGATTGATAATATCCTGAAGTTCCTCGCAACAATACCGAGCACTATTTCTTTACTACACATCTGGTTTCGACACAAATACCTCGGGGCATATGAACGGACGAATATGTCTCTTTTTTTCCGCAAATTGTGCCACGCTAGCTTTTTCTCTGTGTCTGTCTTTTTTTCACGCAAGATCTTTGTTCTTTCCTCTCATCTTCTTTCTCATGCGTGCGGTCAAGAATGGATCTGAATCATAAGGGTGCTTGCTGCGTTACGTTTGTTCTTCTTCATCGTTGCTTCTTGCGTGTGTAAAGGGGGGGGGAGGGGGGGGTAGTGCAGGGCAGGGCAAGGAGGATAGGAATTGAATGGACCTCGCATTTTTGTAAGGTGTAATAGCAATAGGCGTAGTCTATCAAGAGATGTTTTTTGAGGTCTGATTGCACCAATATACTCGAGGCGTTTTTTTTTTTTTTTCATCTCTTTTCTTTTCATTACAAGATATGGTTGAGTATTAATGGATGGGTAAATAGGTGGTAATGATTCTTGCATTCTTTTCTACGTGATGTCTTGATATGTATTATGTGTCTGCTCTGCTTTGTGAGTGAGTTAAGTGATTTAATTTTGGTTCATATTCATCTGCTAGTAAGCTTGTGTGAGTGATGCATGTCTCTAAGTCTGTGATGTGATGTGATGTGATGATACTATAGATACTAAGCTAAGCTAAGCTAAAGTATCATAGGATCCTGCACTCGGCGATATACACTCAGAGTCTTGGATGGAGAATCAGAACTCACGTCAACCTGTGATGGATGGGTTGATGGACGACGATGCATGCATGTATGGATGGATGGATGGATGGATGGATGGATGGATGGGGGGGTGGGATATGGATTTATGGTATGTATCACGTACTCTGTGATATCGATTGAGTAAGTAGGCGGTGCGGTATATCGTTTGGTCTTTTGTCTTTGGGGTTTAATTGTTCTTTAGCATTTCATTGTATGGGTTTGTATGGAGAAATGATGTGGTACCTCGCTGCTAGTGGGGAGAGTCTTCGCGGGAGTGGTATAGAGTATGGAAAAGCTGGTGTTTACAACCAGTAGGGATTACGCTGTCGGTACGATTGGGGTAGATGAATACTTTTGATGAGGCTGTTGTAACCTTTCGATGTAGCTAGTATGGCAGCCACAGTCACCTTGGAGAAGGAAGTAGCAATAACATTAGTACACTCTTCTTTATAAGCCATGTGCTAAGAAGATTTATATCCAGTGCTATGGTCTGCAGGATGTTAGGTGGAACAAGGGATACTCTTGAAAGAGCTTCTGTCGGTACTCGAGAAGGCGAATATGTATGATCTTAAACTGGCTTGGAAATCTAGTATCAAGTACAAACATGAAAAATTGAAAGAGTACCTAAAAGCGTACGTTCATGATAAGCAACTCATAGAATTACAGTTTACAAGCTTTGAAGGCTCTTATAGGTCAAGTTCGCGCAGATTTAGAGGTACTTCAGCTACCGTCAAAGAATCAGGTGATAATTTCTTAACTTCACTTCATTTTCCACTTCGCGTACAACCAATCATCAATTTCAACTCATCTTTTATCAAGGTTCATTCTTAATCGCGAGACTGAAACAAATATGAAATAAACCATCAAGAGTTTAGAATTACTCCATAACAAACAAAACAAAACAAAAGCAGCAACCACCACTTGTAGCACATCATCACCACAATGTGTATGTTCAGGATCACGAATTACGATGAGTGCTGGGCACAATACATTCATGTATTGATTTGCTCTATCGAAACCTCCAAAAAGAATCAACTTGAATCTCCTAGACATCGCGTCAACTCGGCATTGAAATGTCCCAATTTAAAGTCGGAACATATTCACATGGGGCGCTCAAGATGTTTTTGCAAAACTCACCCATCACAAAATATGGGAGCTGTTTGTGCCAGAATGTGGGGAGGTGATTTCGTCGGCGACGTTCAATGTGCCATGCTGCCGGGTTCGGCCGTACGATTTGAATTTCGTAACCGAAAATGGCAAAATTGTACCGATGTGGATAGGTTATTAAGAGGCGGAAGTCGCTTTCTACCTGACAGTTATGTACCCAAACTGAAAACTCGAAATTGGAATGATAGTGAGTGGGATGGAGATAGCAAGCTGATAGAGTGGAGAGATACGGATTGGGTCACGTTGGCAGAGAAGGGCATGAGTATGTGGAGAAGCAAACAGAGGAAGGTAATCGGTGGTCAAGATACGGTGATGCAGGATGGAATTGAACCTTCCCAGGTCAGTCCGACTTACGAGGATGTTCAACTGGTGAAGCACGAGATGTTTTCGACCCAGCATAATCTGTCCAGACCGAAAGGCCAAATGCCTCTCACGCGGTATGATATGCAGACAAGCCGCTGTGTAGGCAAGATCAATGATGGTAAAGTAGAGTGGCGACAATCGAAGGAACAAAGAGGAGCTGTCACAAATGGCCCATACAAGCCAGCTTCTCCACCAAGCGCCGATCAGCCACAACACAAGAGACAGTCTTTAATTCTAGACATTAATCAAGCACAGCACAGAAAACAGTTCACAGCTGGACCTAATATGATGCCTACCGGGGAAAATGCGCGGTCACTAAGAGAGGAAAAGGAAAAGGGTTTTGATGAAATCCAGGCACAATTGACTGCCGCTGTTCCAACACCACAATCTATCCCAACTGGACCTAGGACGATGTCTATCCCAATTGGACCTAGAATGATGCGTACCTGGGAGGAAGTCCGACTCGGGGGAGAGAAACTTGAGAACGAGAGCAAGCAGTCTGAGACACCATCAGCCAATTACATAAGCCTAGCGGATCCGATTTCTGCTAATAAGTCGAGATTGAGGGGTGGTGATAACAGCCCGCAGTACGCAGATCGAGCTACAAACGCGGAAGCACGAGTAACAACTTCATTGGAAGTCTCTTCGGTTACTGTTTGTGCGAGTGAAACCTCCCAGGAGCGGCGCAAGAGGAAACACAAGGAAAAGAGAAACACATTCCTACAGCATACACACAAAAAACGACTTGCCGTTTGTGAGAAGAAGTTGAACGTTCAGAAACAAGAATCCGGTCAGTCTGTTCGAGATGGTACCCGAGAAGTCAATATGCATGCCTCTGTACAACAGGATGATAAACCACTGACTGCTGCGTCTCCCTACTCACCATGTATTGGAGTGTCCGGGGCGATTTCTTATTTACAAAGAATACAGATGGCCAGCCCTAATATGAAAAATAGCAGGATGCTCGGAGTGCAGATTCAAGCTAGTAGGGGCCCCAGCGAAAAGGCAGATGGAGTAGTCGAGAGTGAAGAAGGAAAGAAGAAGCGAATGACAGATATGGATATATCAATGATGGATAGCGAAGGTAAGCCGAGATGTGGAATCTGACCTTCTCAATATGTGTGATCGCCAACAAATTGACAAAATGAAGGATACATAAGGAGGAAAAGGCTGGCACGTGAAACTGAAGCACTTAAAGGTCAAGGAGAACCAATAAGCAACACAGGTGGTGATGGAGAGCAGGAGGGAGTATGAAAGCTTGTTACCAAAGTACATGAATTTGATAATCAGCTAAAGAGTAATACGGGTGATGAGGAGCTTCCAGATTACGAATCAGATAAGGATACTCCTATAAAAACTGAAGGCAACGGTCGATTGCGAAGTACAGGTATATTCTTCTCCTCTCCATCCCACCTGATTTCCATTAGCAAATATGTTTCAGCGAAACGAGACACCACCAATTGAGCCATGCTAACTAACTCTATAGCTGTAGGTCTCATTGGATCCCAACAACAACTTCAACCCTTCATTGCAGCTGTGCCGGCGGTGGTCCAGCCTAGGGATACAATCATGGAAGAAAATGGCCCGGAGACAACTGGACATGGTTGGGAATCAGCTATTTATTTGACGTCCGATTGAGAAATGGAGTGGAAGTTATTGGTGGCTTGGAGAAGGAAGTTTGTGAGAATAGTTTCCTTGCGTGAATACCTTTAGGTAAATTAGTTGGTATGATATCGAAACAAATTCTTATTGCAATTCTAACTATGAAGCCTCGCTATGTGTTCTTGATTCATGAAACATGAGCTGTGGTAATCTGTAATTCTGTTTGTGCTGTCAGTTTGCTTGTGTGGTCATAGAGGCTCGGTGATATTTTTCTGCTGAAGAATTGGGTGGTAAGGACCATGCCACTGCCACTCTTTCTACAACCCTCTAGAAGAGAATATCTCCAAGAAGGGTAGTGCTTCTTTCTTAATATAGATTGAATCTCTCAGATGCCATAAAACACAATATAAAACCCAATCCATGAACCTTCTTTGAAGTCAAGTTCCCTTTCATCATGAACCTTCCATCCAAACCTAGACACCACCAATCCCTTCCATTCACCACCATATCTCAATATCTCCTCTTAATCATCCAATAACAAAAAGGATACTGTCGCCTATCAAACAAGTAATCATGCCTCTATAGATCATCTGCTTCTCGGAAGTTAAGTAGCAATCTCCGACGCGACGAGATATTTTCACTTTCGGATTCTTCTACACCACCATTTCTTTCAACGTTGTCTTTCAAATTTTCGGGTTTCATCCTTTTATGGTATGGTATAGTTACTAACTATACATACATCTGAGAGATAAGTTCTTCTTGTATTTGAAGATATACTGATAATTTCATACATAACTTTTTGCATGTTTTTACTGTCCACCCTTCCACCTCCTGGTCGGAGGATCCGACCTCTGAGAATTCATCACCCGACGATCTATCAATCCGAATCAAACCCTCCCCTTTTCTCCCTCAAGAAGACCAACCACATATCTTCGTCGGATTATACTGCAAAGATGTGTGGAGATACTCTCATCACGTACACTGTGTGTGATTGTCAGATCATGGTCCATACTATTTGTTTTGATCACATTCAACATACTATTGCGCAGATAGATAATATTCCTTGTGGCAAGAGTAAGGGCAAAGGATTTGATGAGACGAGGTATGTACATGTATTTTAATATTACTCCTTTCATTATATTTTGAACAGCTTAGATATTCAAGTTTCGCTTGAAGTTTCTGTGTATGCTGGATTTTTCAATCAGCTCGCTGAAGTGTTCGGTGTTAAATTTCCAAGTTATACATCCATTTTACACTTCCTATTCATTCAACCTCATCCAAACTCCAATCCAACCAATCCATTCAATCATCTCCCCATTTTGCCGAAGAAAACTAACCACAATCACCCCCACAGAACCAAGCACCAAAAGTGCTTCCTCAAAGAAGGCCAAGTTCTCGAAGACGGCCGAACTTTCCGCCACGGCTCCAGTCGCACCCGTCACGTCCATGAATTTGAACGCGACCCCCATGGACCCCAAGTACGTTGGGAGCGATGGGAGCGCAAGAACCGTGAGCAGCCCCGCATGAGAAGCGATAGCCTGGAGGCCAACGTCAGTGCTGGCGAGGACAGGTATGATTCTTTTACTTTTCCCACAATTTGCCAGCAAAACTTAACACTGCCTAAGTTCTTGACTGTGACTGTGACTGTGACTGACCATGTGATATGTATGATAGGATGAAAACAGAAACTGATGATGGTGATGATGGTGACAGCCACAAGGAGCGAGACCCGAGAGTTAGGGAATGGCAAGAGAAGACGAAGAAGTCTCGAGAGCCGAGAGTTAGGATCGAGAAGGAAGTTCAGAAGGAACAACCGGCAGCGGGACGAAAGACTGTTAATCATGTTCTTTGCGAACCTCCCAGCGACGACGAAGATTTGAGTGATGATGAATGGCCGGTCTCAGAACCCAAGTACATGCTCCTCCCCCCCCCTCTCTCGCTCTAAATCATTCAAAATGAAATACTAACACCCCCACCCCAGAATCAAAATCGACACCGGCGATACCGTCCCCTGGTCCTCCACCCCCTCGCGCTCCTTCTCCGACCCCACAGTCGCCAACGACACCAGCAACCAAGCAACCGGTACCTCATACAGTCGAGTCAAGAGCCGCGATGACGGCAGCTACCACAAAGGAATCCAAGCAGCCGACACCTGGCGACCTCCCCCCCGCATCGAACGCCCCACCACCCCCTTCAACTTCGCCACTCCCGCCACCGGCACCCACACCTACATGAATTCCGCCCCGTACTCACGTCACGATACTCGCTCTCCTTACAATGGTCCCAATACGCATCTTGGTTCTCCCAAGTCCAAGTCCAAGGGTTCGGGTCATGGTCACGGGAAAGGTAAAGCGCCAAAACACGATAATTATCGACCTCACTATCCTGCTCATTCACCTGATGTAAAGAGCGCTTTTTACGCTAGTGCGCAGTACCAATTCTCTACTAATGCCAATGGTAATGCAAACGCAAACGCAAACCCAAATGATCTCCCACCCTACTCACCAACCTCCTCTTCACTCCTCACGCCCTACGGCCTCGCATCCGAAACAGCAGGCTACAGCGGACCATCTGGCTACGCGCCATTGCCATTCGGCGATTTAAGTACGGCCAGCGGATACATTGGTTATGGTCCTGCATATGCAGACAACCGGAGTGTATATGGAAATTTCGGTGCAGTGGAGAGTTATGAGCGGGAGAAGAGGAATGTTGGGGGTGAGAAGAATGGAAATGGAGATAGGGATAGGGGTGAGGAAGTATCAGGAGCGAGAAAATTGATTGGGGAACATATGAGTGATGTGATGGATGAGGACGCAAAGAAGGCTGTGGAAAATACGCATGCGCATAGGGCTCAGAACGATGTTGAGATGGGAGGCGAGTGACTGGGTAGTAAGTGTCAATGGCGTGTGGATGGATGGTAGATCTGGATCTGGCTGTGCGAACTTTCGAGAGTGTTGATTGCATTGCATTGGATGCATTTCAAGATCCGTTCATGCTTTACTTTACTTTACTTTGCGTTAGTTTCCTTGGCCGTTGCGAGCGAGAGGGAGTCTGCAATGCAAATAGGTACTAACTAGCACCATTACAATTACCAACACCAATACCAATACCAATACTAATACCAATTGCATACCATACACCGATACAATACAATTCAGATCAAAATACAGATCAATTTCCTTCTTCTTTTCCTTTCCCTTCTCCTCCTGCCTCTAGTGAGGTGAGGCAATGCAAGGCACAAGCAAGTCTCAAGACCTTTCTTTCTTTCTTTCTATGTACCCTCAACCCCTAAGTAAGGGATATCTACCACGTGGTGCATCGAGGTAGTTACTCACTCCTCGCGCGGTAAAGATATGATAGTGGGAAGAGGAATGAAAAAAAGTAAGGAGAATAAGAATGAGGAAATATCCATTTCTTTCACGATATACATACATATATAACTCTACAGCCAATATGAGTGAGTGCACTAGATATGAGTGAGAGCACTAGCCTCATCTATCACAAATCATCATCATCACCATCACATCACACTGGAATACCAATCCAATCTTCTTTATGTTTTAACATGTTTTTTTTTCAATTTTCATTACTTATTTTCGTTCTGTACATGTGTTCGTTGGTTTTGCACAATCGCCTTGTTTCGCTGTTCGAATTCATCTTGCTCATCTCGCTCATCTTGCGCAGTCCTCACTCTCCCCCCCTCTCTCCATCTCTCTCCTTGTCTCATCCACCACTCCACAGGCACTCGGAATTGTCGCGAGGAATATTTTTCTCAAACATATGCAAAAGCTATGCAGCAACCATCCACTATTTATCTTCATCTACCACGCCATAAAACGCCATCTGATTGCTCAGCTTATCTCCCGAACTTTGAAGTCTCAAAAAGAAGGGTACAAAAGGAGAGAAATAAGTATCTCCTCCATCCAGGCCGTTATCATGATTCTAGCAATGCATAAACTAAACAAGTTATCATCGCATGGAGGGTGAGAAAGAGGTGTGGTGAAATAAAAGTGCGAAGAAAGAGTAACTAGATTATTTAATCATACAATGTGAAAGAGAAGAAATTGGTCCACCGCCAACGCGTGATGTCGATCAGGAATGAAGAGATCATTGGGCTTAGGGGCCAATAGGAGGAGGAGCATTGCCCACAACCTCGTTTTCACCTATTTTTGAGAAGGTTTTCGGGGACCCAATTTTGATGCCAATGCTTCTTTCAACAACTTGGCCGCATCCGCCACTTGTTTAGGATCGTCCTTGATGCCTTTCAAATTATCGAGCATTAAACGGATCGCTGTGGTTGGAGCGTTGCAAGGACAAGAAGGCACCAATCTGGTATAAACAAAGTTGCAGTGTGGGCAAGAGTGTACGTTAGGTCGAATTGACATTGGAGGCATTGGTGCAAGTGTCACGGGGTAATTTGGCTGAGACGACGTGGACCCAGAAGGGCGTCCTCGTTTGCGCTTCACGGGTACCTCGATGGCTGGGGTGGATCGGATGACCGGACTTGATGGTTTTGTGTCTGAATCAAGCTGAAAGGATTCCTCTGCATGTTGTCCAGATGGTCCGCTAAGTGGCTTAGTCATTATG
Organism: Sclerotinia borealis F-4128; assembly: GCA_000503235.1. Lineage (NCBI taxonomy): Eukaryota > Fungi > Ascomycota > Leotiomycetes > Helotiales > Sclerotiniaceae > Sclerotinia > Sclerotinia borealis. Next base: position 44,158 of record KI628688.1, on the reverse strand, counting down.
GAGATGTGTTGTGATAAAATCTGGGATGAAGTTCCTATGGGGAGGGGTGGCGGAAATCGTGGTATTTCATGTGAGCGTCCTTGTTCTTGGAGCTCACGCGCTTCTCGAGCTTGCGCCTCTATTATCTGTTGTTGAAGATCTTGGTAATAGTCCTGTTTCGCTCGTTCCATGTTCTCTGGGATATCCAAGTCGAAGATGAGTCCGGTTATTTTACGTTTCTTGTAAGGTCTTTTCTTTTTCTGCTCGCTACTGGTTTGTCCGGATGGTGCGCCAAGTGGGACATCCGGAACTTGGATGAGGTTTGCTGAAGGGTCTACAGCCGCTCCTTGGTTCTCGCGTTTCTTATACGGTCCTCGCTTTCTTTGCTCGTTATTATTTTGTCCTTGTTGTCCTTGGTGTACTTGTTGCAATTGTTGTCTATATGAAGGGTTTGGATCATCCTGGCTGTGGGTGGCTTGTAGTTGTTGTGGATATTGTTGATTTGCAGAGGACTGTGGTTCTGGCCAAAATCGTTGAGCCTTTTGCTCAACTTGATCCCACAACCATGGTCCTTTGTCCATTTCCGATCGTACGGATTGCAGCACAATTCTACATTCTTCCTCAATATCATCCTCCTTTTGAGCCGATTGTTCGAAGTGTTGTAAAAGTCGATTGAAGTCCTCGAAGAGTCTGTGGCCTTGATCATGCCACTCTTGTGCGTGCCGAGCAGTTATAAATACACGATTAGTACCAATGTTCACTATTGACCATTGTTCATAGTCTTTGACACATTTTTCGAATGAGACTGCTCGTCCTTGGTGGTCCCCGATATAGTTATCAACTGCATGTTATTAGCGGATTGAAACCCATTTTTATATGCAAACTTTTTTCAGCAATCGCAAATGAATCTTGAGCAGAAGTAGAAAGTATAGAGGATGGTTCGGGAAGTCCTGTTCCTTGACAGAATCTAAAAACAGCATCGCATAATTATGAAAACCGTTTGATGTAACATTCTGCAATGAGCTAGAAATTGTCGACCCTTTGACGGGTCTATTTGAAGCATTGGCCTGACTGTTTGGCTTATCTAGAAACGCCTTTGTCGAAGCTTGCTTCTTAACGGTCTCGGAGTTCTGCAGATGCGCCAACTTTTGACGGACATCTATTGCGGGTAGATTAAATGACGAATTAACGCCATTAAATGGCTTTGTATCTTCACCGCGAATTGATTTCACGAGAAGATTTTTATGGTCAGGTTTTCTTGGTTTAATCACAGAGCTGTCTGGCTTTTTCATCACAGAGCTATCTGGTTGTTTCTTAGAGCCTTGCTGCTGCTTACCCGATTTTTTAGGGGATGGAATTGTGAGAGTAAGCGATCCGAGGCGTGGTTTGTTGCCGCCTTGAGCATCCATTTTGCGTTTTGACTTATTGGAAGATTGACGTGCGTAAACAGGACTTTTTGATTTCATACCTTTCACACCTGGCAGGCCTATATCCAATTCTCGAGGATCAACATTTTCATATGCGTCGGATTCCTCAGCTTCGGATTCCTTTGCACCATGACCAGGAAATTCATCATCGCTATGGGGCTTTCGAGCTCGGCGACCATTTTTTTGAGGCGAGTCCTCAGGATCGTCCAAGTCCATTAGTTCAGGCTGTGACTTTTCGTAGTCAACGGTCTAGAAAATTAGTAAAAGCCTATTGCAAGCGTGTTAGGACGAACTAGAATGGAACGTACCTGTCGAGCGCGCTTTCCTCGACCAAACGTTTGCATGTTCTTAGCAGCTTCGAGAGCAGCATCCGCCTCACGTTGTTTCAAGATGGCAAGCCATACTGATTCATTGGGGGCAGCTGAATCAGCATCAGGATCTTCAACATCATCTGACAGAGCTCCCTTCCCCTGGGCCCATACACGAGCATGTGAAAATTGAGATTCTGCGGTTTTGTCGTCGTTAGTATCAGTGGTTTCGACTTGAGCTCGATCGAGAAGTTTGTCAACTGATGCCGAATCGTAATGAATATCATTCCTGTCATCGTTAAGGAAGAGCGCTTCTGCACCATGCTTGAGAATCGATTCGAGATCAATCCCTGCATCGGTCTGCGCATCCATGCTTTCAATGAGAGCTTGATCAAGGGCCATTTTCTTACGTCCAATCTGAACAATCTTCTCTTCTGCACTATCCTTGGTCATTAGTTGGAAGACAAGTACCTTTTTCGTTTGACCAATGCGATGAGCTCGTGAAAGAGCTTGAATATCTTGATGAGGGTTGAAATCAGGATCCATGATTATGACAGTATCTGCAGTTGCCAAATTGATGCCAACGCCACCAGCTCTGGTAGAAAGGAGAAACGCAAACAGTGGTGAGTTGGGGGCATTAAATGCATCAATTCGCTTTTGCTTTTCAAGTGTGCTGACCGTACCATCTAAGCGCTGAAAGGGAAGGCCAAGGCCATTCAGAAAGTCTTCGACAAGATCGAGTTGATTAAGAAATTGACTAAAGATGAGAACTCTATGTCCTCGAGCTTGCAACTTCGGGAGCATCAATTCCAGTAATTTAAACTTGGAGGAGGCATCGATCAGATTTCGATGGAGAGCTTCCTGACTCAATGAAGTCTCCTCAACAGCCGAACTATACAAGAAAGGATGACAAAGACATTTACGAAGTTGCATCAAGATATTGTTCAGATTTCCTCGTTCCGTAGGGCGAAGAGTATTCTTCGTCTGACCAAGGATTGTCATGATTAACTTTGGGTTCTTTGCCAAGATTGACTTGTAAAGTCTCTTCTGAACGACACTCATGGTGACCGGTAAGATTACCTGCGCCATAGGTGGCAAAAATTTCAGCACCTCTCGTTTGGTGCGCCTCAAGAAGAAAGGTCGGATGAGCTTATGAAGTTCTGGCAAGTTTTCTTTTGTCAGCTCAGCATATTTTTCGTCCAATTTCGCGGCATCAATGGAGCCGTCTAAGAACTGAAGAAGGTTGAAGAGCTCCCGCTTGTTATTCTGCAAGGGCGTACCAGTAAGTAGAACCTGGAATGGCACTTTCAAAGCTGTTAAGGCACCATAAAGAAGATTACCATCGTTCTTCAGCCGTTGGCCCTCGTCAACGATCATGCCAGCCCATTTGACTTTTTTGAAAAAAGCCCGGCTGGAATCGTCGACTGGTGCCTCATATGAAGTTACCACGACATGAGCACGAAGATCAGAGCAGCCATTCGGATACAATTCATACTTCATGGCCATCTCTCGCGCCGATTTAGCACCATAGTATGCAACGACACGGAGGTCAGGTGCCCACTTTTTGATCTCGCGGCGCCAGTTTGGACAAGTCGAATTTGGCGTTACGACAAGAAACGGCCAACACTGACGAGTTTTTAGTAGGGTCACTCGAGTATTTAGTGTGTGCACCTACCTTTGGTTTGTCCTTCACAAGTGATACGATCAAGGAGATGATCTGAATCGTCTTTCCAAGTCCCATCTCATCGGCCAGAATGATGTTCTTTTGCTGATGGAAATTATACAGTAGCCAATTCAGACCATCCATTTGGTAGCCCATCATCTCGCCACCGATCAACGATGCGGGCTGTTTCTTTAGTACAACCTTCTTCTGGAAGTTCAAAGACCGAAATGCATCGATGCGCTCTTTTAAAGCACTTGCAGGCGATTGCTTAAAGTACTTGCCCATGACATATTCATTGTAAGCTGAGACGAAGTCACTCCAGCGATCAGCGACATCTGGGGATGGAGGTTCCTCCCAGACAGATTCATCATAGGTTAACCCTCTAAACTTAACCAAAACCTGAACAACGTCATCAATATGAGCTTTGTCATAGGCTTCAGATTTTGGTTGAAAAGAAACGTCATACTCGACATCGAACACAATCTCCATTCGCAGGAATTCCTCGGGAATTGCCTCTTCTTCATCCCATTTTGGAAACAGATTGGCGCCCTCATCTCGACGAATGAAGGCTTTGCGCATAGAACCTGCTGCAACGCCCCAAACCCATGCACCAGGCATCCAAGAGCATTGAAAATACGACTTGTCATCCCATTTGACAAGGTATTCTTTCTCATCCTCACGAAAAGCGTCAAATTCATCACCTTCCGCATAAGATTTGCGGTCTGATAGTCTCCATGCAACTAAAGTTTGCAGTTTTGCAGTAGTCTCGGAGCATTCTTTGCACTGCCAATTCTTAGAATACCTTTTGAGTCTTTGAGAGCGCAGCTGTTCCGTATCCTGCGGCGTGGTCGATTTTTTCAGGCGCAAGGGAAGGTGTTCAAAATGAAATCCACGCTGGCAGCCTCGGCACCGAAACAGTACATTGTTTGGATTGTTGACAAGGCCTTCGCGAACATTAGTGATTGGGTCATCACCGTCGTTTTCTTCCCTCAGCTTCTCTTCTTGCTTGGCAGATTTCTTTACAGAGAATGCAGCACAAGATGGTCCAGGTTCATTGCAGCTACTACAAGCACCAAGTCGAGGGGCGAGGGGATCCTTCTTGACCGCTAGACCGATACAACGTCGACACTGCATAACAAAATTTTCATGGCCAACCTTGGTAACCATGTGTTCTCGACCTGCTCGATATCCCAAGCAAAGTCTATGTATCGAAGATGAACATCCTTGACAGTAAATAAGTTCACTTCTGCCTTTGTTGGAATTCTTGCCTGTTCCACCGCAAACATCGCAGTTTTGATCATGAAATAAACTGAAGTCGGAGCCCGCAGATACCGGCTGATAGATCTCTCGTATGCTGATGATTTTTGGCGTGCCCCCCTTTCCAGCTACCTCATCAGCAAAAAGCTCTTCATCGATATCTCTTTCCTTCATGCTTTTGTGGGTTTTATTTCCACGTCCCGATGTGCGAGATGGGAGCTCTTTAGACCACTCAGAACTATCATCAGATTCATCACCTCGATTTTGTGGTCGTCCACGTTTGTTAGAGTTCGAGGTAGCTGCACGAGTGTTGCTTGTGCGTGGTCTCTTTGGTTTAGCATAGGCTATATCGCTACCCTCAGACTCGATTTGCACATCAGCAGCAAGTTCATCTTCATCTTGTTCCAGGTAATTAGCAGACGTATTTGCTCTCCTGGGAGCAGCAGATCTTGTCGCACGTTTAGGCCCATGACCATTTGGTTTAGTGAGTTCCGATTGGGAACCATCCTCATCATCCTCATCGTTGTCGGAGATGAGACGTGAAGAAGATTGCCGACTACCACCTCTAGTGCTTCGGCGTGCTTTTTCAACGTCAACTGTTGACATATTCCTCTTCACGAGGTGTCGCTTCATCTTTCCGTTTTGTGTGGAATACTCATCGTCAGAATCAGAGCTTAGCTGAACGTTGCTGATATCGACAAAATCTTTATTGGTCGGCTGATGATGAGTACGTCTGGAAGACATGCTCCGATCAGAATTTAATGGCATGTCAACTGAAATCGACTCCGAGGATTCTTTGCTATTGAAAATGTCCAAAGCGCTGTTGCCGTTTGGAAGATGTGACAATCTATTCAAGGTGATCTGTGATTTTCCTTAGTTAGAGTTTGCTCTCAAAAATTTGAAGCTTCTCATGCAAGAAGTATGAGATGATTTGAATTATATAAAGCAGAGGGGATTAAACATTTCGTGAATATACGTTCGCGCAGTTTGACTGCTGCCCAAAAGAGAAGGGACTGATGACTCCATCAAATCTATGACAATAGGGTGTTTGGAAGACTGGTATTTGCCCAAGTAGGGTAAAGAGGAGGAGTGGACAAGTGTCTGAACGGACCAGGGTTGATTCTGGTGAAAAAAAAGAAAATCGATATTGATGAATCGAGATTGAAAGAAGATATGTCAGGTATCGCAGCATACGTAACAACAAGGACTAGCTCATAGTTTTTTCTGAGATGCTGGGCGCAAAGCAAAAGTGAATTGGTCAAAACTGCCGAGCTCCGTGCCAAAGTCAAGGTTGAAGTCAACACGAAGAAGGCTGCAAGGAAAGTAGAAATAAAAGAAATAAAGTACCAGAGTTGAGCGGAACAGCGGGTCTCTCAGATCTGGTCTTCTTTTAAAAGGCTGTCAAGCACTTCAGATGGATGGCTAGTCAATCTGAGCATAAGAATTGCACATGCCAAATGTTCCGATAGGTGCTGTAAATATAACAGTGTGCTATCCGCACTATCTTTCGAAAGCTGGGTGACTATCTGAAACCAAAAGGCTCACTTACTTTTCCTTGCCTCTCATCCTCGTATTCAACTCTGTACAATGTTTCGCCATCAGAACCAGTTAACTCTTCCAGTACCGAATTTACTGTGTCGTCCTCCTGGTATGGCACAAAATCATCGGGGTTTTTTGGTCCTGGTACCATGACGACTATTGTGTTCTCTGCATCTTCGCTTTCGTCTTCGGCTACCTGCTCATCTGCGGTCTCATCGGTATTGCCGTCTGCCTGGACAGCATCAGTTGAGTTTTGAATTGACTCTCCGACTTGACTTGACGATGCGGATTCGGGCATTCGGTCGAGCTTTGGTGTGTGTCTACTGAAGTTTTCACTATTTGGTGGCTCGACTGTTTCGATTTCTGACTCATTCGAATCAGCAATGTAGTTTCGTCGAGCCATGCTGCTGGTGGAGGTAGATGTTTCGTTTGCTTGATTATGTTGGATAGTCGCACTCGTGAGATTTGAAAATTACAAGTACCTAAATAAAAGAGTTTAGCATTTATGAGATCGTATAAGTGGGTTCCGTACTTATGATTGGAATAAGTGAACAAATATTGCTGATCAAAGGTTGCTTGCGACCATATTTCCCAAATATTTATAAACTTTGTTTCTTTACACCCAGTGTTGACGCGGCATGATGCAGTAGTAAAGTTTGTTGATGCTACGAAAGGTGAGGGAAAGACTGCTAATACTCCAAAAGATGGAAAGTGAAAAAGAAATGAAAAATCAAATATGATACGATCTAAAAGGCTTCACCGAGGTTGAACAATTTTTCAATTTTAAAATTCACAATGAAGTCAAATTGGTGAATTTGATAAACGCGTCGATGAACGCCAGTATTAAAATTCCCCGAGGTCCGCATTAGCTTCCGGTTCGGTGGAACTATAATCCGACCACCAAAATTTTAAAGATTAATTTTATTTTATCTTTTCGTCACTTATTGATGTGGAAATATTATATTATAAGGCACTCTTAATCCAATGAGTACAATCCTTCTCACAGGGGCGAGAGCTTCGAAAAGAGTAAGTTACATTCTTCAACCCCTATATTCATCTTCTTGCTCTGTAAGATATGTTTCAATCAATTCTGGAATAAACCGTGGTCTTCGGAAGTCCAAAGGAGTTGGGTTTAGAGGAAAGGACAAAGGTCGCCCGAGTCGAGAAGATGATGGTGGTGGTCGAGGATTTCAAGTTACTGGATCGAATCCGTATGCAAAAGGGCGACAGGATAGGGGCTCTGCCGATGATTCTGGGAGCAGGAATAAGTCTATGCATTCGCGATACAAGCCGGAAGGTCGCGATGATCGATCGAAGCCAACGTATAAGTCACCCATTCCCTCTGGAGATCGTCGGGATCAAGGGCCTTACAAAAATGGAAGTCCTGAAAAGTCGCATCGGATTAAAGCCAATGATGCTCATGAAGGAGAATCTTTTGACAGGTATAAGGAGCCCCGAAATAGCAAATCCGGTTACGAGAAGAAGTCTTATGGGGCTCGGGACGAAAAATCTAGTTACGAGAAGAAGTCTTATGGAGCTCGGGACGAAGCGCCTAGTTACGAGAAGAAGCCCTCTACCAGATCCTTCGAGTTTCCAGGAAAACGCTCTTTCGATGAGAAGAAATCTCATAGCTCTTATGGAGCTCGGGACGAAGCGTCTAGTTACGAGAAGAAGCCCTCTAGCCGATCTCCCGATTTTCCAGGAAAACGTCCTTTCGATGAAAAAAAACCTCATAGCTCTTATGGGGCTCGGGACGAAGTGTCTAGTTACGAGAAGAGGCCATCTAGCAGATCCTACGAGTCTCCAGAAAAACGCCCTTTCGACGAAAATAGATCATCCAGCAGGCCTTACGAATCCCGTGACAGTCGCCCTCGGTATGAGCAGAAATCGTTTTCAAATGTTGATGATGCGAGTAAGCGAATAGGATATGAGAAGGGATATGAAGGCCCTAGGAAGTCGCATAAAGGTTTTACATACCCTTCGAAATATCCTACCCGCGAGGAACGACTAGCAGTCAAATCTTTTAGGTCTGGATCACCGTCAGAGTATTCGCATTCAGAACCTCCCTTGGAATCTCCTCCCCCGGAATCTCCCACTACGGATTCTGCACCGCTCAAATTCACTTCCAGCTTCGCCAAAAAAATGCCCGTTACCATACCATACACCACACCAGCCTCTGAATTTTTATATGGCACGTCAGTCGTCGAAGCTGCCCTACATGCGCAAAACCGCAGAGGCAGAAAGCTCTATAAACTTTACATTCTCAAGGGCGAAGATCGTCAGAACGCAGAGCGAGACGGCGTTCTAGCAAGATTAGCACAGAAGAAAGGGGTCGAGGTCACCACAGTAAGAGGATACGATTGGCTCCGAACTCTTGATAAAATGAGCCAGGGACGTCCACACAATGGATACATCCTCGAAGCCTCCCCCTTACCTCGACTCCCCCTTCTAAGTCTCGGCGAAGTAATCGACCAAGAAGACAGCTTCGCCATCAAACTCGCCCTCGACCACCAATCCCGCGAAGAGATGGAAATTAACGGCACCGACACCATAATCAAAGTCGGCAAAGCTTCCACCGGGCGCAGACCCCTGGTTCTCCTCTTAGACAGTATAGAAGACCCTCAAAACCTGGGCGCCATTCTCCGCACCGCAGCCTTCATGGGCGTAACCGCCGTCGCCATCTCCACACGCAACAGCGCCTCCTTCACCCCCGTCGTCTTCAAAGCGTCCGCTGGCGCCGCCGAAACCATGGAACTCTTCTCGGTAAGCAAAACCGCCGGATTCGTCAAAGACTCTCAAACCGCGGGCTGGAAAATCTACGCAGCCGTCGCACCCCCCGCGCCTAGAAGATCTGATTCCAGATACATGTGGCCCGCCACCTCCACAGAATCCATCTGGACCCACGATCTGCAAGATCCGCTCCAAGAAAATCCATGTATAATAATGGTAGGAGGCGAAGGCGAGGGTCTGCGCAAACACTTGAGAGATCTGGCCGATGTGCATATTTCGATCAAGGGGGCAGCTTTGAGGGGTAAACTCGATAGTTTGAATGTCAGTGTAGCAACCGGCATGTTATGCGATGCGTTTGTGAGAGAGACGACGAAAAAGACGGTCGAGGAAGCAGTTAAGGAAGTTGAAGAGGAATCGGAAAAACTGGATGATAACCAGATTTTCTAAGTTGTTTGATTATATGAGTTGTATGATACTATGCGCACTTGCAACGTTGTATGAAATCTTAGAGCTAGAGCTAGAGCTAGAGCTAGAGCTAGAGCCAAGCAAGTAATATGAATGTCTAGATACCCATGAAAGATGACTTATGTGTTCAGAATATCTCCTGTGCTATGATACAGACAGTCACCATCACTAATCTTCACATTACCACATGTTGCACATCACATATCATATCATAACACAACGAGAAACATCAGCTCAGAAATGGGTATCATGAATTCAGTTTTATTTTTTCTTATACAGGTAGCATAGCTAACTGTACATCCATAAATGTATGCAAAGAGCATAAAAAAAACATACCAAGCTCCAGACCTGCAAATCAAGTTACCTGCGCCGCCTAATGCAGGGTGGATCATATGCAGATTAAACCGCGCTAAAGTGGAATATGTGAGAGAAGAAGATGTTGCGCGAAAATTTGGACTGTAAGGGCGGATGGATATCTTGTCGCGGGTATTATTTGGGGTTGGACGGTAGATAGAGCGAGGGGCAGTGTGCCAAGAGAGTATGTAGGGTGAGGTATAGATCATGTAAATTTCGTGTGAATGATATCGGGATTCTCGTGCCAGTCGTCAATACTTACCCACATCTGTAAGGTACATTAGTAATCTTGTCCAAAAAAATTCCAGATTGAAGCATACCTTTCTAAATGTGCTCAGTCCAGCCAGTATACTACCACCGATCCAGGTTGAGTATTTCCTCTCTGGTGGAGCAAAGATCTTGATTCTCATATCCTTCACTGCCAATCTCTGCACTTCGTGTAATAATCTGTCTCCGAATCCCTTGGTTAAAGTACTTCCACCAGATAAAACGATATTGCCGAATAGGGACTTTCTCAGGTCCAGATCTGTGCGATTGATTGCGTCCACCACAATTTGATGGATGCCCGGGTATTCCAACCCAATAATCTCCGGATCGAATAGAATCTCAGGTGCCCTGAATCTTTCTGCTCCAATCTGTGATATTGTCAGCTCTGCTGCTGCGAATCAATGCCTCAATTCTTACTTTAATCTTATTGCCATCTGGTAATGCATATTCGACAACCTTCCCATCCCCTAACTTTGCACCAGACCATTCCTTTTCTTCTCGTTTTGGATCTCCTGCGACATAGCTTACTTTCTCCTTGATCATCCTCACGACCTCCTTCTCTGCGCTAGTATGGAAAACATATCCAGCTTTCCGTAATAAGGTTTGCATATATTCTGTAACATCTCGTCCAGCAACATCTATCCTTCTTATTGAGCTTGGCATGGCGAAACCTTCGTATACCGGGACTGCATGTGAGACTCCATCGCCGGCATCAAGCACTATTCCAGTCGTTCGCCCTGATGCGTATAGCGAAAGAACAGCTTGGATTGATGTGTATAGTGCGGGGACGTTAAAGGTTTCGAATAAGATTTGTGCGGCAGTATCTCGATTACTTCGAGGATTGAGAGGTGGTTCTGTCAACAGAACAGGATGCTGTACAAATTAGATCAGCCATCTGCCATATTACTAAACTTGCCAGATATAGAGCAATAGCAAACAGTTCCACCTTAGATCTAAATCCTAGAACTCACCTCTTCGCTCAAAGTCTTGAGTCCTTCTCCATATACATATTCCCATATCCTCTCCATATCATCCCAATCCGTCACTATGCCATGTTCCAGCGGGTATTTAATCTTCAGCAGTCCTCTTAATTCTTGCGCACGCTGTCCAATAAACACATCTCCTTCCAAAGCACCTGCCAAGACCCGCAGATGCTTCGGCCTGCCTACGAATGAAGGAAAATAACATTTTGGTAGATCGTCACCAGCAAACCCAGCGCGAATCGTACCGGAACCATTATCTAGCACTATGGGTGCGTTGTGCAGTGTGTCCGCCATTTTGATTTTGGGGTGGGCTGTGATAGAGAGCGAGCCAGCGGACGACGAAAACGTGAGGTGTAGTACCAGGTATTGGAAGACGGTATTAGTCTTTGGATCTTTGTAGTGACGGAAAGCAAGAGGAGTTGGCGGTTGTGGCAGTGGAATTGATAAATTCGCTACTCAGTACTCCTGTGTGTCGCGTTTGAACGCGAGCGCCAAGATATTTGACAGGGGTAGCTTTGACTTCAGATCTCACTTTCACTCCACGGCAATAATTCGGCAGTCACAAATTCAGGTTTATACTCACTTATGATGGGATTTTGATTGTGTTTGCCAATATTAAGTAGTAAGTAAGGCTTTTATGATTCAGGCACTTTGGTGGGAATTAGCTGCTTCATATTGGCTTATAACGATGGGTTGATGAGAACATCCCGAAAAAGATTCATTAGATCCATGAAGATGAAGTTGACTTTTTTGATATTATCTGATTCGGATGTCACTCCCAGAATCCCGGGGCGCTTTGCTTGCATATCCTAAATTTCGACAATACTAGCTTTTGTGAGATTTTTGACTCGAAGCAAGCTGGTATTATGTGCGATACCTACCTAGTAAGATGAGGACTTACACTTTAGGTGAAGCACGAATCTGACATGATCTCACATTCAAAAAAGGCATGCGATACCAAGATAAAGACATCGTCAGCAGATTTAAAATTCACCGGTCAATGTTCCAAACCGTATGCATAAATCTTGATGTAGACTAAAATATACCCGCTCATATGTGTTGCTAACATTCCTGTGTTTGGATATATCATGGTTGCTATGCATCAGAAAGAGATATCACTGAACGCAAATACTTCACACGATCGTTGGAGCCAGCGGAACAAATGAATAGTGGTGAAGGCCACTGCGAGGAGAGTTTATCCCCAATAAAGAGTTGCAGATTTTGATGTAAGATCTTATTAAAATTCGGCTTGCACCTTGCTAAAAGACCTGGGAATCTTCTCTATACAGCGTACCTCCTTTAACGCCTGCTCGAAACTCCTTGAACTTGCACGATGCCAGTATGTACCTATGTACATCATAGCAGGTATCAGGATCTACGAAGACCCTATAATTTACAATGTTTTAGCCTGGCTTCTGTAGAACGTCACACTCACCAGGCAATGTACCATTAGTCCGAACTGCAGTCCAAATTCGAAAGTTTCCAATGCTCGAAATCAGAAACCATGAGACCGTGTTAGAATGGCCCCATAGTCTTTCATGCCTCTCTCCCCAATAATCGACAGATGGCGCGATATGATGATGGAAAGTAGGTAGTGATGCCATATGGCTTAAGGTAGTCAATGGACTTCTTGATCCGTTCATGGATATTCTCGTCGAGTTGTCGATCTTCACGGTCCGCTCTGTCGAGTAGTTTTTCCAATTGAGTATCTCCAATCAAATCAAATTCTCGATTACATCGAAATTTGCCCTTGGCGGTCCAACCATAAAGTGGACCTAGTCCTTTCATTTTCGTGTATGAACACTCTCCGAGGAAAAGCATTAGATCAATTGCAGGAAGCAGCCCTCCCAGTTTGTGACTAAGCCTCACAACATCGTCGATATATTCTCTCATCTTTCTTCCAAGGAGATCGCTGGTGGGACTGGAGTGATCGTTGATACAAATGATGAGTCTGCGCTGCACAGCAGCATGAGCATCGGCGATTCTTGCATGAAGGTCATCGACATGCTTTTGCACATGAGCGCTCTCCACATCTGGCATCCAACTTAAAAACAGTTTATAAGATTGTGGGAAATATCCAGAGTGCCCTGTAGTTTCAATCTCGTCTATCAGAATTTCCATGGCATCGGCAGGTCTGAAAGTTGGGTCTTCCTGTTTAATTGCCTTGGCGACTTGTAAGAGCAAATTATCAGCGGCTGCATCAAACACCTGGTGATCATGGTCGATTTTTAGGTGATCCAAGTTTGAGTGTCGTCCTGCAAGTAGAACTAAATCGAAAGCCCATTTCTTACCCTCGTTCATAAAAACCAATCGCTCAATACTTGATATGTGGCTTAGCATCCTCGAGGCCAGGGTTTGCACTTGCTCGCTGGCCCTAGACGTGGTTGTGTCAACAGCTTTGGTTACTGCATTGGTCGCTACATTTTTGTAGTCCAAAAGAATATCTCGTGATATCTTTTCAGAGAAATTGCGTACACATGACGGTTCGACTAAACTTATTAGTAGGTCTCTGCTATGCTGTAGGTGTGGAGTCATGTTGAAAATGACACGCTTGAATCATGATCTCTCTTGTTGAACATCCCTGAATTCTTGTCCAGGATCAAAGTTTGGATCTTCTCTTTTCATTCGCAGGAGGAGATTGTAAACAAGCTGATCGAAAGAAACACATTCAGCCTGGAGGATGTTGATTTTTGGCATGCCTTTATTCTTCTCAAAAGATTTTGGCATAGGTGATGCGAGAGCTTAAAAGCGTGTGGAAGCCCCTGAGACATATACGATAGTTGCTCAATGTCCTTGATGAACTCTTCGGTATTCGAAAACCAGGCGCGACGCCCTGAATTCCGACATTGCTTGCTCTCCTCGTCAATCCAGGAACGTATTGACCGTTCGTAGAAGTCTCTTGATGCGAAATCCTGATTGATGAGTTCTTGAATTTTAATAGGAGCACCTACATTGCTTGTTAGCCATGATCTCAGAAGCATGATACAATTTGTAGGATCCTACATACGATCAAGAATACGTTCACTGAGAATGAATTCGTATAGGTCAGAGATATGAGACTTAAGTTCTTGGATTCGTTCACCATTTTGTTAGTCGGGTCCACTGGCTTCACGGACTTCGCTGGCTTCGCTGACTTCACTGGCTTCACAGGCTTCACGAGCTTGATGGGCTTCAGTGGCTTCATCAGCTTCATTAGCTTCATCGGTTTCATTCTCTAAATACGTAAGCTCGGTACCTGTCTCATATGGCCCCTCAATTTTGATGCTTAACCCACTGGCTTCAATCAAAGCATTTGCGACGGGTTGTACCTGGTCTATGATGTGCTCCAAAGACTCAATATTCTCTGTGTCTTTGACCGCTTGGGTGTTTTCAAGCTTGATGACTTTGCTTTGAGACGCCTCTGAAGTGCTTTCATCGACATTCTTCCTCTTGCAAGATGATCTGGGTGACATTTAATTCCGAATTTTATTTGTTGAATTGAATTGCTCCTGTTGAGTTTGGCAATTGAAGAGTAACATTAAGCGCAGATCGCGTTCAAGCGCGTCGCGCTTGGATTATATTGCGCTGCCACGTGATATACACAAACGACCACCTCGCATTGTACGGATCTGAATTGAATACCGGTATTGAGAGTGCTCAAGATATTTGTGAAGAATGTGGGAGGAGCCGGGCGGCTGTACCGGCACAAAAAGGTATACTGTCGGGCGCGACAGGAGGGGGCTAGGCCTCCGCTGGAGAGCGCTAGGCATTCTATCGGGCTATATAAGACTACGATATTTCCCTCTTGTTTAGTTCTATAGTTCAATCAATTCTTATATGAATTTACTACTACTACCGACTTCTACCACTTCTTGTACGCTCTGGGATTTCATCACAAAATTGTTATTCAAAAGTAGATTTCTCTTTACTACCGAACATTTTTTATTTCATTCTTGAGAGCATCCATCTAGAGTGTTAATGAAAAGTAGGCTTGCTTTCTTCGTTGATCTTATGGAGAGGACGTCACGGTGTTTCCAAAACAACGATAGAACTTTGATATCGATTGCATCGACTAGCTTGCCTGTCTTTCTTATATCTACTGTTTGAACAACTCGATCGATTGGGGGAGGAATGAATTCAAGAGGTACTTCGAATACTTCCCGTCCTTGCTACAACATCAACAACTACTCAATGGGAAGCCAGTTCCAATTCTGTCAATCTACATCTGTGTTTAGATCTTGCTATGCTTACGATCCATTAGATTCCGACTGACTATGGAATCATGCAATCCAGTCAATTAATCCTCCAGAGATTGAAAGTACCGAGACTCGTCTGGCTTCACCCTCTTATATATGGATTCATTGAATATGGCATCTGCCTTGACTAGATATCTTTTTCTATCAGACGTTTTACGTTCAACGCTTTTACCTTTTCCGCCGTGACTATCTGCCGCATGACTGCTCTCGAAAATATGGTTGTCACGAACTGATGTACTTGCAAGCTGTTTTGGCGTGGAATCTTTGGCTGCGAATATATTTTGAAGAGACTGAAGTCGATATCTCATGCTCATGAGCATGACTTCATGGCGAAGGAGCGTGTCACGCATTTTGTAAGTGCCTTGTGCGTGGCCGCATTGTATTGTATTCAAATATTCATTGAAAAGTGATTGCAGTGCCATTGACGTGAAGCGACCGTCCCTCATAATATGGGACATTCAATTTTTGAGTTTTATAGATTCGAATGCCTTTGGAAACTTCAGTATTCTTGAATTTTGAATCTTTTGTAGTGTTAGAAGCTTTTGGATCTTATAATAGACAGAGCTAAGCTGCCAATGCTTTATAACGGAAAAGCAAAAACCTCTGTAACATTGTAATCTATGGAATTCTTTTTAATCCTGAAATTGGAATCCCTGTGATATGGGAACCCGTGAGAAACTGATGTACAAAGAAGGAATCCCTAATTGCAAACCTTTGCTCCCAAGCCATCCATTAAGTATCCACGAGGAGCTAAAAACTCTCCCAGATACCTCAGTCGACGCCTAAATTCCTCCTGTCCAATTTTGCACTCTATGGACCACCAACATAGCAACAAAACAACAACAACAACAAACAAACTCCCTTTCCAAATCGTAACCAAGATCTAGACCACCAAATCCAAGTCCCCAATACCCCCACCGTAAGCGGGCCCGTAATAGCCCAATACAACCAAAACCACTCGCTCAACACCCCACTCACATATTTCGTCTGCCAATCAAACATCGATCTGCTAAAAAACACTACAACATACCATTAATAAAATCGCAATACTTCTAATCGGTTGTCAAAAGCAAGAAAGATATTTCGAATTACAAGATCGATCGACCGTCATACATAAGTCTAAAAGCACCCATTTTCAATGTCTCTTTATTCCCATTCACAAAATTATTTTGTATGATATTAGAATCGAGCCAAAACATGCTAATAAATGCACGTTACCTCTATTTTCCAGCCAGCTGAGAATCTGGTCTTCCAATATTTTTCTACGGATCACCTCAGTGAGACCATTCTTAAATTTCAGCTGATAATTCTCCAGGGTATTAAGATGATATACACATTTCTCGGTCATATTTACACAAAAGTAGTCCTCCTCATTCCTCGAACAGAAGAACTTGGAGCCGACGAAGTCGGCGTTCTTTCTCCATGTTCTACAATGGCGGGAAATGCACTAAGATGTCTAGCCTGCTTCCACGGTGGCATCGCTCTAGGGATTCCTTGAATATTGAAGAAAGTACGAGTATGAAGAAAGAAGTTCGTCCTAAGAAATAATCACGGATTCCGATATGCGTGGGTAATCATCTCGCCATGAAGGAGTGGCCCCCAGAAAACTTAGCCGCGTGTAACCACATCATACGTAACTCGATTAAGCAGGTAATATATGTTTTCAATGATAATTTTATTGTACTGTCATTGCGCAAAGCTTTGCCTTGGGTGCTGACTACACCAGGCACCTATGCATTAGGTCCCGGGAGATGAGTAGGATAAATTTATTCATCTCCACTTTTTACACCTGCTCCCACCAACCCACCAACCCACCCACTCACCTATCTATACATACATATCAGCAGCAGCCAATCAAAAGTCAGAATAGCAAAAACCAAAATGGTAAAATCCGACTTCAAGGATATCGAGACCCATAGGGGAACCCTTTTCAGGATTTTAGGAGCAAGGTGAACCCTTCGAGATGGGATCACACAGGACATCGTATCAAACACCCCACCCACCCTAAGGTGGTTATAACGCAGTGATCGACCAACTGCGCCAGGCGACTGATGAGGTGTTTAATAGGGGAGATAGGGATTTTAGGGTATATATTCATGTGAAAGAGGGGTAAGACTATCTATCTTATGTTTCCCAATTTAAATATACACGCTATTTTTATTATCTGTCATCTATCATTATTCCATCTCAATATAAGTTCACGATCTGAGAAATAGAGATTTATTAGCTTGTTTATACGTATATATTTACCTAAACCTTTTCACTGTACTTACACGATTTGAATACTGAAATACTGAATCATACTACGCAACTACGATACAAATATATATCACACTGGCAAATTCTAAAAACCATCTCATAACACTCATTTCATCTCATCTCATCTCATCGCATTCAAAACTCTCAAAAAATCAAAAAATCAAAATCAAAGCTACAACCCATTCCACCCCTTTCCCCCAAATCAATAATCAATCAACATCGTTCCAAATTAATAACCTCTCTTGCTCTTTCTCTTTCCTCTTATGCTTAACCAATTAAAAAGGACTCACAACTCACAATCATGAACAAAACGAGGTCTGAATAATCGCAAATACAACTATAACTACTCAATTATATCTGATTCTCTAGTAAATCTAATTCAAATGTCGGAATAGCTCTGTATTGCCTTAGTACTACAGTGGCTGGATGATATTGCGGTTTATATGAGGATATTGAGAAGGTTTGCCGTCGGATTAGAAATGAACTCATCTTGTTTCCTGTGCCTTCCAAGCCAGAACTCTTCATTCATAGACGTTTCATCCACATTTTAGGAAGAACAAATAGATTGTATATATCCCTTCGTGGAGTTTTCACTCATCACAAAAATGTTCTTCTGGGATAGAAATAAGTTCGCATATTGATCTTCCTGTCAGCAAAATAAGAAACACAGAGAGCTATAAAAGTCCCGAGAATCATGGAAATTATTTCATTAAAAATTATTTTCAATCAACTCAATACTTTCATTCGATCCCATCAATTAGAGTTTGCCACAAAAATGTAGACACTTGTCTTGACCACCTCCCTAATTATGGTAATCTTGACTTTTAACGAAATATTTGAAGCTTGAATTTGCCCATATCCTCAATTCAGAGATTCACTTTCAACGAAGAGTTCTATGAATAGTCTTCAAGTATCATGCAAATGGAGAGTTGAAGAGAAGGGTGACGGATTTTGCGCTAGGGGAGGATTGGTATTTAAAACACCGGCTAACTATGCTATGGCGGCTAACTATGCTATGGGATCCGAGATCTTACGATGACTAACTACCTGGGCGGCGAGAGATAAACTGTGGTTTTCAGAAACTAAGGGGTTCACCATAAGCCACGACGAATATGCTATTACAAATTACTGCGTTAGTAAGTTTAAAGTCGTCCGATGAATGTCGATTGAGAAATTCTTGGCTAATCAATGTTATATATGAGGAGACTTTCGACGACGCAGAGCAGGAGACAGAACTTAGAAGGTACACGCTCGATCGATGACGTAGAGTTATCTGGGAATGATGAAATAGTGCAAGAGAAGTTGGAGGCGGAGAAAGTTGATGGTGTTCATGATGTGGCTGTAGAGACTATGGAAAAGCTTGCTTTAATACTGACTGAATAGGTCAAGGAGTAAATGAGAAATTAATGGAATGAAAGGGGTCTGCCAGTTTAGTCTGGTTGTGACAGTAGAGATATTTAAAAAGATTGGTAAGAGTGGGTGGACGGTCTTTATAATCGTTCTACTCACAGTTTAGAAATGAAAGGAATGGGTTCTAACTGCCGATATCATCTTTCATTCATTTTCAACTGTGTCCAATACCCCTCATCCATCCCATGAACTAGGGACTCTTTAGTAAATAGTCTTTACTCCCAACTTCGCTTAAAGCACCGCAATATTTGGAATATGATAATGTCAACCTATGACTACAAGTTAATCACCATTTGAAACACTCCGAGACCCCACAACTTCCAGAAAGGTCTTGCGAGGAAAGTACTGCACTTCATGAAACTGCTACGTTCACACTACCACTAGGTTCAAGTTACACCGCTCGTTAATTACCTTTGTGACTAATCTCACCACGAACGAAAGGTTGGTCTCTCGATACCCTATGATCCTCTGATTCCAATTTTCTTCAGTTTCAACCTCCATCCACCGGTATCGAACTTATCTCATCAATAACCCGTACCACCATATCCAAGAACCAAGAACCAAGAACCAAGAACCAAGAACCCTCAACTCCAACTCCAACTTGAACTCCATCCAACCGATCGAAATTCTACCAAAAGGACTCATGTGTTCCGAGTATGATGTGTCGTTGTATAGACATATTGATTACCTGAGGTTGAATATCATGGATAGGTAGGTAATATCTGCAACCGGCAAATCAAGGATGTGTTATTTAACGCCTGAATCTTGACTTAACGTTGAGGATGAGGATGAGGATGAGGATATAGGAGTAATTCCTTCGCTTTCTGGCATTCAAAAGACATTTATACATTGGGATATATATATCATGGCCATAATTGATCCTTGAATCTCAATTTCTATCAGCAGTATCGATGAAAATCCTCTAGAAGTCCTGGATCCCCCAGAGTCTCTCAGATTTAGATAGTATTCGAAACCAATTTCAACAGAAGACACAATCGACACATCTATTCATAGCCTCAAATCCTATGTATCAACCAACTTTTTTCTTTCCATGAAACTTCGTTCATGCATATCCTCCCACCCAAATGCGAAACTGGACATACCGGTACCTAAATCCCACGCATCATCTAGTATCATCCAATCCATCTTTCATCTCCTTCTTAAAAGAAAGAAGCACTTCCGGCCCAATAACACAGTAACGATAAAAAAGCCCTTCACACTTTGACCAATTATCCCAAATACTAAATCAAGTCACCAGCTCCTATATTCCTGATCGCAATTTTCACCGCTTCACCACTTCACCCTTCTTCACACGCCCACCATATCCCTCTCCCTCTCCCTCCCATTTCCACATCACACCAATCCATCAAGACCCGTGCCCAACCCAACCCAACCTTACATCACCAAACTGCACCGCATGCTCCTCTCCTCTCCTCTCCAACAAAACAACGCATCCCCTTGCTCCCTCTCTCCCTCTCCCTCCACCCTCACCATACCCTACCCATCCAATGATTCTATACCAACTCCTCCTCCTTCTCCTCTTCCTCTCCCACATCCCACTCCACAAACCACTCACAAACCACTCTCCGCCTTCCTCCCCCCAAGTTCCAACTAAACAAGACTCATATACCTAATCCGCTATCTACTATCCGCTATCCGCTATAGAGCTACTGCACATATTTGACTACCGGTATTGTCCCCTATACGAGTGAGTATACTATCCACCACCCCGTCGTTAGATTCTTCACATAAGTTTTAGCCGGCTACCCGGCTACCGCCCGAGTTGCGCGATATGATTTGGGATTATGCATTTCCGCATACGAATACGAATTCGCGTGCAAATGCCAACTAATGGGGGACATGGGGGGGAGGGTTACTAGGAGGATTGAATCCTCGGTCTTGACGGACGGACAGAGTGGAATTATGTGTGCTCCGTTGGTTCCACTTTGTATTGAGGAAGGTGCTGGTGCTGGTTCGGAGTTTGTTTGAATTGAGAGATCGCTATGCGATGCATGCGTTCTCAGCGGATAGATAGGGAGGGTACTCATTAGGTTTGGGGGTTTCCAAAATAGACCTTGGAAAATAATGGATACGTCTTATTAATAGTCCTGAGATAAACTCATAATCGCTATACAATTCCGACAGCCTGATCCATCAATGAATGCTCTTTGATAAACTTGACAAAATTCACGCTATTCAATGTCGCCCGTAACATCATATTTCTCGTAACTTCATCCCGAGTGCCCCTCCTAAACGCCATGCTATGCTATGCTATTTCTTGGAAACCATAGATATGTATCAGTGGCCCAGAACATAGTCTTAAGCCCCTGTTCCACCCTCAGGCCCACCTTTAATCTTGTCTCCGCGTTTCCAGAAGTTTTTTAGTCCTTTTTTAATGGAATTTGGCGTCTGTGGACTTTTATCCGCCCCGGTGCTACCCCCAGGTATTGTGGGTTGGTTCAACCCTAATATATTTAACATACTCAATCTTCTTTGCTTCTTCTTCGCCGCGAGACCAGGTTCAGGGACAGATGAAGTAGGGGGCCATTCTCCGTCCCGTTTCCATCCTTGTACACAGCTCTGTATGACATCGGATAAATTGATAGGACAACTAGGTGTCATTGATTGCAAGATGACTTTGTCGTATATCGTGCTGTAAGCTTGAGATGTGATGCTCGATCTCATTGCATTGTCAGGTGGTAATAGTGGTTTGGCAATCGGCACTTCCGTGTCCCAGCCTTCTTCATCCGACGAATCGACCACAGCTGTACGGAGACTTCCATTTGTGTGGGCTTGTGTTTTTTCGATAGCGCCGGGGTCACGCCAAGCAGCAGGAGCGACATGTCGAGCACAAGTCCACGCGTCACGTCGTTCAACATAACAGTGTACCCCTGTATTCCATTCCATTTCCGCCGCAAGCTTCTTTTTGTGTTTGCGTCTTCGAGCGGCTCGTCTCTGTTTGACCAATTGACCCACACCATCGGGACTGTCAAATCGGAACGGGCTTTCCTTGTCCGGAGAATTTATATTTACGGGACCTTTAGGGGAAGTGGGGTTGTCGCCCTCGCTCTCGCTGGGATCACTTTCCCATTCATCTCTTTGTCGCCATTCCTCCTTGTATGCTGGACTGTTCGTACTAGTATTTGAGAGATTATCCGAAGAAGGGTGTTTAGCCAATGCTTCCATAATATCGATAGAGGCGTCTTCTTCTGCTGGCCGCACCCAATTCCAGTCCTGCTTCACACGGTTCTCCAAGTATTGCCTGACAGCTTCTTTTTGAGTCGCTCTATCCTTGCTTGTAAGTTCAGCCTCGTAAACCGTCAAGGCGTTTGGATGTGCCTTGACTCGAGCCATCTTCCGATGATTGACTTTGATCTTAACGACATTCATATTTTCCTTCGAAGTGCCGGCGAAGTTGGTAGAGGTGGCGTGGTCACTCGAGATTTGTGGATTGGCAGTAAGAGTCGGTATTGATGTTTGACAATGATGTTGAGTATTATGAGATATTGCGGATGTTGTAGTGGTCGCAATTGTAGAAGGCTGAGGCTGAGTCGAGGGTTTTATATTTTTGAGTGGTCGTACGATAGATGTTGGTGGTGCGACTATTTAGGAAGCAAGCATGATTAGAATATATACCTTTCATTAAGTATTCACATGATTTAAAAAGTAAACATTAACGGCTTGTCATACCTGAACTGGAGTTCTCCGCATTCACTGTCCCTCCATCTCCGCCTATTAATACCATATCTAGTATCAATTTCGACAGATCATCAACATCAGGACTTTCGTGCAAGGCAGAGCCTGACTGTGAAGGATTATCTGGAGCTTTGAGCTCCAGTCGATCTGATGAAGATACATTATCCAACATTTGAGATGTAGATGATTCCAAATTCATCTTGGCTGTAGTGGCTTCTAGAGCATCTTTAGCATCCGTACCCGTAGTCGCATTTAGCGTAGAAGCATCATGGCGAGGGTAGTATTGTGCTTCGGCCGATGTAATAGTTGAGTGATTTGCCACGCCGGCAGATGGTTCTTGAGACATATCGCATCATTTAGCAACGAATTCAAAGGTATAACAAAACAGAAACAATTTATATATATTAACAACTATTGTGGTAAAAGATGCGAATATTGGTGAGGGGTAAAAGATTATTTCACAAGGCGGAAGATCTTCTTCTTTGCTATTCATGACTAATAAGCACTAAATAATTGGTCCCTGTGTTAGTGGCTTGGCGTTTCCTGGGGAAAGATCTAAGGACAACTCAGTAACCTTGGAGTGATATTTGAAGAATGTTGCTTATTTTAACGTTAATTGAACATCTCACCATTGCATTGGGATTGGAACAATTTTAACGCTTTTATTTATCTTCAAAGTACTTATTATCTCACTTACTATAGGGACAAGATAGTTTTCTAGAATCAGCAACAGTCCTCCGCATCTCGAAGCGCAGTTGCTCTGGTAATGGAAGTTCTCTGCCCGAATCACATCTCTGTAAAGGCTGCGAGTACGTTCCCTTCAAGCTAGGAGCCGTTCGTAGTCCTAGTCTTAGCTTTGGGGGATTCAAACACCAGGATACATGTGTTATATGCGTGATTCTGTAGGTGTTTGCACGTATTGTAATTACATTAATTTCCTGGTTGGCCTGAACAATTGAACGGCTCTTCAATACTGTAAACCTCAAATCATTCTCCAGTTACCGGTGCCAAAAGCAGTTTTGTTCTGGGACAAAGGCCAAGAAAGCATCCCCGAAAACTGGTACAGACATCTTCCCGCAACTTCCCACCGTTCCTCTCCGCCACAGCCGATATGCTCGTAATGATACTGGTCCCGTGGACGGCAACACTGGAACTATTAATTCTTTCGCTGGCGTCGATGTTGGGAATCTTACCGGCGGCACTTTCAACGCTGCTACTCTTATTCAGGGCAGTAACTTTTGCTTGTTTTGCGCTGCAAGTTATACAAGTTGGTACTCCTACTTTTTGCGATATTCTCTCGGATGATACATTAGTTGTAAACTATTTGCTTGAACTGTCTTATATCATTGAATTCGCTTTCAATTTATACAACTTCTTTCTGTAATACATGAAATAGGTGCTTCGTGATCTGCAACACTGTACCTCTAAAATGACACTGATAATTTATACAGATACAATCGAAAGCAGCTAAAACAAAAGCTAGAAGAAACTAATAGGGGTTCGAGGCTAGAAGTGGATGGTGGGGAAACGGTGGAGGGAGCTAGCTTAGATCACTAATGCCGGATGTGGCATTCAATTATTGAAAGATGTTGCTTCTATGAGGAGAGCAGATAGAATATGAAGAAACAGTTGCTAGCATCTTACTTACATCCCGAACCTAAATGATGCACGACCAATACCGGATTCAAGCCTATGGCAAGTAACAAGATTTTGTTGCACATCTCATTTGGGTCACTTCCCGTCAGGCCATGTTCTTGAGCGGGTTACTGCAGATAAGATGATGCACAGTAATATAAAACTTAGATGCTTTTGTCGGGTATTTAATGCCATTGGGTATTACACTTCGAAGAGGAGGCACTTTCTCCACTCCACCTTGACCTCAGATGCGGCCTTCTGGTAGACTATTGAAAAGCCCTGCACATGAGAAAAGAAAATAGGGATAGGGAATGATGTACAGACAGAAAGATTGTAGCATGTCCTTAACGGCTTTGTCTCTTCATTTGCGCTTGCAGGGTGGCTGACTCTGATCGACTCACAAGACTGTAGGCATCGGAATATGATGAATTTACCTTACCTCCCATACTAACAGAATAGCAATTTACCACACCGGCAACCCCAGCTCAATCATTCCAATCAACTCCCACCAAAAGTAATGTTGCATATCTTCAGAGGCCGCCGACCTCATTATCATAGAACCTGTAAGGAATGACACCAATAGTAACATTCGGATATTGTAAATCTTACTATACGGAGGCCGTTTCGGAGGTCGCATCAATTCGGGATCTGTAATAATTGGCTATTGTGGAGATACTTTTATTTTATGGTCAGTATTATGGTCAAGGTTGTGGTCATGATGATGTGGCAATATTGGGATCTGCGAATAATATGAGACTGGAGGGAATGAGAGCGATTTTGAAGTTTTTGATCATGAATTGGAGAGATATTGTAATTGTCGTTAGATCTGGATGTTCTGCATGTATACTGTATGCAGTGAGTGTGGCTTGAGGTTGGCTCAAGTTTGGCTCAAATGTGGCTGATAGACTCATGTATGGTTACACCAATCCCGGACAGTAAAAGAAAAAAGTGGAACCACGTCACTTCCGGGAAGCTGCAGAAGAGCGTTTGTTACTGTGTTCCCTTCGTAGAACGCCGAAGAACCACAAAAGATAGGATTCATTCAAGAAGAAACGCAAGAAGAAGCGCCGCCACCAGAAACAGAAACTTCCATCGTAAAATCTTATCCAATGATGCCCGAATTTTATGTTGGCCTTGTCGGCGACCATTCATAAGCCTAGACCTCCTTCCTTCAACACCGGTGAAACTTCCGGAAAAAGCAAAGTCCGGCTTCGGGGATCATCTTACATCTTGAAGAAGTTAAACATCCATCAATCAATCCCTTGCAAGTAAGAATGGGATTTGTTGCACGTCTAAAAAGGCCGGCAACCTGGTAATTCCCTGTAAGGGATTCATATCGCCGACAAGGGGGTTTTACATGGAATGTTCGTAAGTCTCACAATGTTCTATGGGGATAGGGTGAGATGCTGACTGGAGGTGAGATGGAGAGGCGAGCTGGAATGAACTCCTCAAGGTGGACAAGAGCCCAGTTAAAAGAGATGACAACGTTTTGTTGCATGTCTGGAAAGGTCGGCGACCTGAAAATCTCTTTTCAAAGTTCATCTGGTCACCGGGTATCCACATGGTATGATAAAAGCTCAATACTTGAATCCACTCAGACCTCACCGTCAATCCCTCAAGAGTCAAGTCATACATTCTCCTAGGCATGGAAAAGAGATGATCGATCGACAGTTGAGTGGATAGAAGGTTTTGTTGCATCTCTCAGTCGGCGACTTGATTTCCTACAAGCTGTGCCAGATCAGCGACAGCCTTGGGAAGCATAGTTGCCACTGGTATAAGGGCAAGTGAGATTAAGTCCGAAGTGGGACTGTCCAAGAAATGAAGGCAACATATTCTTTTGCTTCTCAAGGAAGAAGTTTTTGTTGCATGTCTCAATCGGCGACCTGAAAACCAAAGGGGGTGTCTCCACTTGGATCAAGTGCTTCTATACGGGTCAAATTTCTCATTTGTTGATCTATAAGTTCATCACGGTCAAAGTAGTCAACTACCAAGACAAGATCACCGCAATAAACCCCACCAGAAATGAAAAGTCAATATAGTTTGTTGCCAAGCCTAAAAGGCCAGTAGCCTTACTATGTTGACAAATTTGTAAACAGGATCCATCTGGATTCTGGATGCTTTATTTTCAAAAATATCATGGTCTCAATTTCGGTCGCTGTAAGCCAAAGACCCTGCTGAAAACAATCTTCTCTCCTTATTGAAATTTCACAAATCAATTGCAAGTCTCAATAGATCGGAGACCTTTTTGCCCAAATTCTGTCTGTTCCATCGGTTGATTGATTGAGCATGAAAGGTTCATAGCGGGTCGACATATTTGACATATAGACTCAATCATTCCCATATTCAACTTGGCAAAGTACCCCTCTATCATTGCGGATTGGTATGAATATCAGGGTACTCTCGTCCTATCCATCGAACCCCTTACCTCGATCTTGGTGTAGGCGTGATGAAGGGTAGAGATGCTTTTTCCCTCACAAAGGTCGACTCAGTGGTCTACTAATATGAGAGCTGTAATAATGTCTAAATATTTTATTTTGTCTTAGACTGGAATATTCAGCCTTTGGCACTTCAAAATTTACCATAGTTTCTTTCCCTAGTCCGATTTCGATTCTGCTTAATTATTTGTAACAATTACTAGGCAATGAAATTGGAGCAGGCATAACAAGATTCATGGTTGCACATTTGAAAAGGCCTCCGGCCCAAAACATCACTCAATCTGCATTGCATTCTGCTCTCCACGCTTCCCATCCTGTTCGGAGATATTCGGTTCTCCAACTCTTATAGAGACCAACTCAAGATATGCAACATCTACCTACTTTTCAGGCAATGAAAAAATACGAAGATAGTGATAGTTGCACATCTCAGAGGCCACCAACCATTCGTTGATATGCATTTCGTATTAATTGCCAGATTCTTCTCTTATTGCTCAAACAATCTTACTTTTTGGTGGCTGTGGTGGTTGTGGTGGTTGTGGTGGCCCCCTCCCAAAGTGGCCAAATTGACGACCGGGTTACAGCACATCAAGG
Source organism: Sclerotinia borealis F-4128 (assembly GCA_000503235.1). Lineage (NCBI taxonomy): Eukaryota > Fungi > Ascomycota > Leotiomycetes > Helotiales > Sclerotiniaceae > Sclerotinia > Sclerotinia borealis. The sequence continues at coordinate 16,925 of KI628688.1, read as the reverse complement.
AAATCTATCAACGTGCCGCTAGCCCCAACATGATTACAGCCCTAATCTAAGGAGCTGTATTGCGGGCCGCTTGAATGAATGTTCTGCGCCGCATACTGAAAACCCAATCTTGGGGTGAGGATCGAACTCTGTTATTGCCAGTATTCTTTGACTTGCATGTCCCCGGACTGTTGTGATGTGGCGGGGCTTGGGCTAGGTCCCATAGATGATGATCGTGCCTTATTGTCAGGATCTTGAAAGAGGTAGAGAGGCTTATGTGCTGACATGTGATTTTCGGCCGCAATTAATCCTAATGAGCGAAGATAAGCTGACCAACTGTTGGTACTAAGGAGGTCATAATTACTCAGTTCCATCTGTTGTGAACGGTTGTTTATCCAACACTAGCCTGCACTTCCTTTGATCAGCCCATCTTCACATCACTTCTCTTCTCCATCTTCGTTCACCAAACACCTTACTAGCAAACATTTAGTCATGTCAAAACCAACTATTGTTATGGTCCCTGGTGCATGGCATAAGCCATTCATTTACTCCGAAGTTGCTGCATCTCTTAGAAATCACGGATACCCCACCGTCAGCCTTGCCTTGCCATCCGCCGGCGCCATCCCATCCCATCAAGACTTCAGTGGCGATGTAGCTAGTATCCGAGCCTGCTTGACTGAGTTTGTCTCCGCTGGCAAAGAAGTTGTTCTGGTTGTTCACTCTTATACAGGTCTTCCCGGAGGTGAAGCTCCCAATGGGCTCTCTAAGAAAGATCAAGAGGCCAAAGGGTTGAAAGGTGGTGTCGTTAGATATGTGGTTATCAATGGTTTTGCAATGCCTCCCGGTTTCCAAGCAGTGGCTAAGGGTGATTATGCGAAAATGCCCGAATGGATGAAACTTGATATTGAAGTAAGACAGAATCTCTTTCAAAAACTCCATCATGACACAGATGAGTTCATCGGAAGTCATAGCTAATTGTATTCTAATCTTTCAGAATGAGGTTTGCACAGTCGAGCCCGAAGATGCCAAGAGAATCTTCTACAACGACATTCCATCCGAAAAGGCAGACAAGCTAATTCCCGAACTACTTCCCCAAAGTCTCGGTGTATACTTCAGTACAACGACTTACGCGGCCTGGCTGGACATTCCCTCAACATTCTTGTATGGTGAGGCCGATCAAAACTCTTTCACACCAGAGTTGGTGGATATGATGATTAAGGGCGCACAATTGATGAATCCGAGCGCTTTTGATGTTGTGGAACGTCTTAAGGGGGGTGGTCATTGCCTTATGATCGGTCATCCCGAATGGACTGCTGATGTTTTGAGAAGAGCTGCGGGAGAAAAGTTCTGAGTGGCGGGAGATATCCGGTTGCAAATATATTTGAGATGGATTGATTGGATAATTTATATAGCTGATGCAGACGGTATTTGATCTTCTGTTTCCATAGCTGTTGATGTTGATATTGCTTCCTCGACGTAAGTTTCATTCGTGCAAATTGTGTCCACGTATATTGTAGATCTGACACAACACTTAACACATTCAGCACTACACCAACAAGTAACTATACCTTCTACCACAGCACCAGGCTGAATTCATTGAGGCTTGCAAAATAGCATAGGGAATTTAATCTATTTTCATTGCTTGTCTAGATGCATACAGTACAAGTATGCGTTGAATACCCCGCTTAGTCTACACACTAGCTTTGGGTCATCTACAAATTTTTGGTTGATTTATCACCATCTGATCTGTGCATGGTTATCATAGTTCTAGTGGCATCTTATGTTGAACTTTCAATGCTCTCATTATATAATCTCATATTTTCTCGCTTTTTTTTTTTTTTTTTTTTTGACTTACAGTAGCTATTACAAGCTCCTACCCTCTTTTTAGCTTCACGTGCCGCGGAAGTAACGGTAGTCAACTATGCTACTCGCGCGAAGGCAATTAGATTTAAATTGAGTGTTTGCCGTGCTCTACTTTTATTCTCGTTCATTTATCCATAAATAATTCAATTCACAGGGCACTTGTTAGTTCGATTCTCGCTAAGAATATACAATTTATCTACCCCTTTCTTATTGATCATAGCGGGAAGTATCTATCTACGGAGTAGAAACCAATTCTGTCTTCCACATGATTCACATTTATTGTGTGCCCTAGAACCCTAGAATTAATCTAATCCCCTTTCCCCTTCCCTTTCACAAAACCACCATCCTATTATTCCGAGTCCAAACCTCTCTCTACGGCCTCGGAACTCTGTCCGAATCACCAAATGATACTCATAAGCGCTCTTCCTCTCCCACTCCTTTGTCCCTCCAACCTCGGCACTCATCACTAATCTCTTCTCCTCGGCACTCCATCTACTTCCTAACACCTAATCCCTAATTCCACGATCACCTAATTCTCCCTCCGTCCCCTCTATCTAATTGGACACCATACGACCTTAGCGTATTTAACCTCCTCATAAAAGCAGCAACTTCCTAAACATCCTTTGTTCTCTTATTCCCGAACGTTCCTGAAACCATTTTTGAGGCATGTAAAAGCAGCAAATTCAAGCAGCTAGCTCCTAATTCTTTGTGAAGGGAGAATATTCCTGAATCAAGATATCAAGCGTTCTTTGTATGGTTTTGTGGTTCATGAATCAGGATGTCAGACGAGCTGTTTAGTGATACTCGAGTACACTGGATTCGGCAAGTGGAACGTGCTGGAAGCGTGCGCGCAGGGGGTGCGTCATGGTTCTTTGTTGAAGATGTGATGGCTGGTGAGGATGAAGAGAAAATTACGTAGAAGCGGCCGTAAGGAAACTTTTAGCGTGAAGGAGTCGGGGAACGGGACGATGGCCGCTCGGAGGTCGGTGATGGGGATGGGGATGAGGAGAGAGTGTGATGGTATTAGGTGATTGAGATGATCTGGGTAAACGGGTATTTTTTATTGTTGCAATGATACAATCGTAGCTTCACGGAGTCCGGCAAGGTGGGATACTAAAAATGAAGAGATCAGTGGTGGTTGATTATTAGGTAGTTACTAGTAGGCTAGATGATGCCTGTGACATATCTCAGTCCTCGACCCAAAGAACTGTGGTCACAAGTATCTGGAACGAGATTGAATTGAAGTTTTTCACAAGTAGTGAACAGAAAGAGTGTATTCGAGGAGTCAAAAATCGGAGGAATCATCCCTATCCCACAATTCCTCGATTCTTTTGCCCAAATTTACTTTACATTTCAAAAATACCAATAGCCCTAACTTCCCAGTCAATCCACGTGCATTTTCTCGATAAGTGAAGGCATTCTGGAAATACTCAGTAGTACCTCCGGCTGTATCGGCGTCGTAGATTCTTTGTCCCGTGGTCACGCATAGGAGTCAACAGATCAGTAGTTATGGTCACGATATTAGAGATACAAGGAATACTAGAGTAGAGGTGAGGATCTAGTCACTTGTGTTTTGCCCTCGATCTACCGGTATTTGCTAATATTTGCTGCCGTAATACCGTTTCCTTCGGAGCTGCCGGGGATACTTTTAGATGTAGCTCTGTGCAATGATTGATTGATCAGACTGTTGTACTTCGCGAGGCTGATGGCCATCTATTGAAGTGTACTCGTAGTAATCTTTGGCATTTGTTAAGCGAGAGTATAAAGCATGGTCTGAAAGGTATTGGAGTTGTCTATTTACTATGCTTGGGGACAACAGTGATGGCTTGGTATCATTCTTGACAAGGTCAATGGTCCATTTTCCAAATTTGTGTTCGTTCAATAACTCAAAAAGTCCGGCGTGCCTAATATGCTCGTATACATGCGGTCCATTGCCATTAGATATAAGAAACATGCAACGCTAACTACTTGAAAACTCTTCCTCAATGACTTTGTCATCCCTACCAAGGCGAGCAACAGCCTCTAGAATCTTGTGTAATGAAGTTCCTTCTGTAATTTAAGGAACAGACTTCGTACAGCTAGTTCTTTCTCTACGAGAGCAGCAATGCTGCCTGTTTCTATAACCTCCAACGTCAATCCGTTGTCGTTTCTTCCTTGGATGGATGTATGATTCTTTTTGGCTTTGGTGATTGTGTGCAATAAATAGCGCGTATTTGTTGTATATTCTCATTGTGCTAAGATCTCTAGTTGAACGGCTTTAAGTAAAGTAGCCAAGGGCCTACTCGAGTAGTCGCTGGTAAATCTGCCATGCAAAAAATGCGTCGAAAGTATTGAGCTTGTAAATTAAGCGGGCTAGAGTCGGAGTCCGCTAGATTTCATTCATATATTCCCCGCTTGATATTCATTTCCCTATTTCCCTGGAGTTGTACATATCACTGGCAAATATCAACATAAGTTATGCTATAAAGACACAAGAGAGTGGGTATACAGATGTTCAGAAGTCATCATAATTGTGGTTTTATAACAATCTATTTGCTAGTCTTTGCTTCCGTGATATAATTTTCCTTCGTAGCAGTCAGCAGAAAGCATCGTAACTGCATCTTAGACACCATTGATATCTCAATCAACCACCAAATCAGATCTCCGGAGAGGAATCTGGCTCGAACTCGCGAATCTCGAGTTTACCATCCTCATCCGCGGTTAACAACTTGTCCTTCAACCAATTCCGAATGCACGTGCTGGCCACAGACATATCAACAATCATGATTCGAAGACTTGTTGATGAATGTTCATCCATGAAGACGATTAATGCATAGGGATCACCTTCATAAGGATCACCCTCATATCTCTCTTCAAGATCATGGAATATGCGTTGCCACTCATCTACAAGCCATCTCTGATACTCATGATCACTTTGAATTAGTTCTATGGTAACCTCTCGAAGTTTATGTCTCGGAAGAGCTTCCATCGCTTCGACGATTTTGCGGGTAGTAGAATATTTCTCTTCGATAAAATCGAGACCCTCTTGAATTTCTTCCATGGTGAGCTTTTGTTTGTCGATGAGTTCAACAACAAGATCTCGAAGTTCAGTTCTGTCGAGATTCGCGGCTGGTTTGATAGTTAGCAGCTTTAACTTGTTTGTAATGAGCATGGTTAAAGGTTACCGCGTACCTGACTCGAGTAAGTTTTGACTAGCAACAGTACGTGCCATGGCTAAAATCTGTGTTTTGAGATCTTGCCTCGTAGAGGTTATTGTTGTGCCGAGAAAATCTTCTGCTGACTACTCAAGTATTAGGAGATGCTTTTGAGTTGACAAGTTCGATTATACATACCTTTCGCTACGTTGTTTGCGTTTGAATTTTGAAGTTGAAGAGGAAGAAGAAAAGAGCGGGAAGCTATTTAAATACTGCGCCGACAGCAACGAGCTGGTGAGTCAAGTGAACCGTACCGATACCGCATTAGTTCTATCCCCACTTGATATTCACTCTCATGTTGTCACTGTAGATGCATATGTAAATATCAATATGGTGAGTCAAGTGAGCCGTACCGATACCGCATTAGTTATATCCCACTTGATATTCACTCCTATGTTGTCACCGTAGATTGATATGTAAATATCAATATGATAAATTGTGATACCAAAAACACGAGGATAGTTTTGCAGATTTAGTCAATTGTGATTTAGCATGAATCTATTTGTCCATAGTTCCTCCATCAAGCCATTTCCTTTCTTAGCTAGTAGTCACCAGAAATCTCCCGCAGATTTACCCTGTGTATCGATCCCAGAAACCGAGTCGATCTTAACGATTTTCCCAAGATCCATATCACTCAACAGTGTCCGGCGCGAACTTGCGAATTGCAAAGGTGCCGTCCTCTTGTTTGATTAACAACTTATCCTTCAAGCCCTCAATAATCAATTTATTACCACGAACAAGTTTGATGACGGCATTATGAAACATCGTTATGTATGAGGGTGAAATAGCGAATTTAGTGACCTTATCGCAATGTGGCCAAATCTTCGCTTCGGCTATAACAGATCTACTCTTGAATTCGCTGTGAAACCATGTCTGAACAAGCCGGTTGTCCTCAAATAGATCATTAATGATCTCTTGAAGCTTATATTTTGGAAGTAATTCGACGGCTTCGACAACGAGTTTATGAACCGCTAGTTCTTCTTTTCTAATAACATCAATTCCATTTGAATATCACTCATGTCAACTTTGTTGTCCTTGATGAGGTTTGCAATGACCTTGCCAAGGTGATTTCCAGATAGATCGGCTAGTATAATTATTAGCAGTCATTCTGATAAGAAGGTTGAGAAAATATACGCACCAGACGTGAGGTCAGCGGGGCCAGCAGAAGGAGCCATGGATGTTAAACCAGACTCGATGTCAGCGCGACCAGACCAGAAATCCACCCCTCTCTCCTTTGCCATTGCGATCTCACGAAGGAGTCGCTGACTCTATGGTGTGAGAGACTGTTATTGACTGTTAGGAAAGAAACAACTTTAGATTGATATGCTGCTCAAACTTACCATTTTTACGCTGTTGCGGTTTCAAGTTGAAAGTTGCTGTGGAAAAAGAAAAAAAATAACCAAGAATCGCGACAGCAATACTGACCTTGATAGCTTGATAGCTAGAAGCGAACTAAACCACATTAGTACATATCCCGTGTCTGATATTCACTTTTATCTTGTTTACTATGAATTTAGCGCGTCAACATCATTATCAATATCAATATTATATTATTTATTTTCATCTTCAGCAAGCTCACTTATATCTCGAAGTATCTGGATGACAATTTGGTAACCTCTATGATTCAAGTAGGCCTCACAATACATTTAGATTCAGAAAGTAATCGATTATTAATGATTGTATAGCATACCTTCTCTCATATCCTCGCCTCGATGCGCTCGAACTCGCCTGGTTATATACATCAGTATTGCATATGACATGATCACGGTAAATTCATCCACAATCTGTAGTTAGATCGCCCTTATCTCAAGATTTAGAAATACATGCACATTTTCGTCTCCTTGCAAATCTCCCATATTTGAATGAAGTTCATCCTTCATAATCACCCTTAAAATATCATTCTTACTCGGCAAATAATTACTCGTTTTTCTAAAATCTGTTTGGCGACTGGTTCATTAAAAGATGCTGTTTTCTGTAGGATTTCGACGAGCGGGTTTGATAGAGTGCTGGGAGAGGACTGTGGTTTTGGATTAGGTATCAAAAGTTTGTATATTGCCCGGTTGCGAGATTATAGCGAACGAGATGCTTAGAGCAATCTTTCAACGATGATAGTATCTATATGATCAGTATCGACATGATCGATAGTAGGAGAGAAATTCAAGGGAGAGTTGAAAAGAAAGGGAGATGTTTATTTGGGATGAGTTGTACATATATTATCGAATAGGCTAATTAGATGATTGGCTAGTTATTAGATAGGAATACCACAGGACGAGAGTAGATATTGCTATGCTACCCTTCCGTAAATTGTCTTTTTTTCATCCCCTTCGTATCCTTTTGCATACCAACCATCCCGAGCATATCCAGAACATCAATCCCAACGCCAAAGCAAGGCCCCCACTCCCCCCTTTACCCAACCTCTAATCATCAAATTTCTTAATCTCAAAAGTACCATCCGCTTTTCTGTCCAACAGCTGTTTCACCAAAGACTTCCGAACTATCTTATTTCCCTTCACAAGCTCAACAATCAACTCCATCAACTTGATCACCAAAGTCTTTCCAATAACCATCGCATCAACATGTTCCACATCCAATTCCCTCTCAAACCACTCCTTAAGAAGTGAATCATCCCTAACGAGCCAAGTCGCAAGTCTTCTGATTCTCGCTACCGAAAGCGTATCGATAGCTTGTAACAACAAGATCTGCATATCCAAATCCTTTCCTTCAGCTCTCTCAAGAAGATGACCAGCTTCTAATTCACGATTCAATTTCCTAGCACAATCTTCGGCGATGAGCTTGTTGTTTCGGATAAGGTAGTCTTCATATCGATTGTATATTTGCCTGGATGAAGTTAAGGTAGGGCGTTCTGGGGTAGTTGAACTACTCCTAGGAGGAGACGGTGGTTGTGATGGGGGTGTCGGTGATCTTAACGTTAAACCCTTAGGAGGTGAAGATGAAGGTTGTGCGACTAGTTGAGCTGTTAGTATTCATCAATGGAGAGATTGGAGTTTCGTACGTACTTGATAGATTATTCATATCTAATGTCAGTGGGTCACCAAAGACAGGCTCACCATGAATATGGAATTCCATTGAGAAAGTCTTTGGTTGGTTGCGGAGAATGTTTGGGAAGTTTGTATTGTTGATATGTCGGTTGGTGAGATGGATTAACTTTGTGTTTTGTTGGAGTTTAAGGTTGAAGTGGGAGGGGCCAGGGAGGAAGAGAGGAAGCTATTTAAACCTCTTGCCAGTGAGTAAGAGGTTAGTTTCTAGAAGAACGCTAGGCCAATACAGCTCACTCACTACCGTACTTCTTTACTGCTGTAGGAGACTAGTAGTACAGAAGTATTCGCAGTAGTGTATGCCAAGGATGGTAGTACTCATTATGAAAATATATAGATATGTTTTGTATATATGATTGGATAACTTGAATTCATCGTTTGCTTCTCACTAGTATACAAACTAGTATCAATACTGGTATATCACTTTAATTAGTATATCCTCATTTTATAGTCAATATTTTCGAAAATAATTATATATATTTATCAATTTGTCACTTTACGAGTATTATTATATTACTATATAATTATTAAAGTATATAAAAATAATCTATAATCTATAAATACTTATAAATAATCTAATCTCAGATCATAGATTATTTATTAAAGTTACTTACTAATATTAAAATTTCAAAATAATCTACTCTATAGATAACTAAATTAATAAATTATAGATATCACAACTTGAACTAATCTATAAATTATTTATTCAGATTTTCTAATCCTAATAACTCATTTCTAACTCATTTCGCTAATCATAGTAAATAATCTAATTATGAATTAAATACTAGTATTAGTTTATTAATAATCTGCTCTATAGATATCTATTATATAATCTAATCACTACTAGTATATCACTATCATATTATAGAAATAATAAAACTCTAAAAAGCAGCAAAATAATATATATATACTAGAAAAGAATCAGTGCTATTTATTAGAATTTAGACGTTATAGAATTTCATTATAGATAATTCGAGTAGTAGTAATTTCTAAGAGCCTGAGAGTAATAGGTTTCATAATTTTTTCTATATAGTATACTCGAGACTACTATACTATATAACTATATCTCAATAATTATTTCGTTAAGCAATTACTCGAGTACTAGATTACATATATATAAAATTCAAAAATTATATTAAAACATCAAGCCTTATATACATATATTCAATTCAACTCTACTCGAGTACTCAACTCAACTCAACTGCCCAAAAAATATACAATCCCCACTACCCCATCCCCACTACTCCATCCATCCATCCCCATCCCCATCCCCCTCATAGAAACCACCCACCCGCAAACAATGCATTCATTACACATACATCTCCTTCCCCTTCCAATCCCCTTCCTATACCCTTCCTATACCCATCCCATCCCATTCCTATCAAATCGCAACCTCCCCCATCAAATCCCCACAAAGCCTGAGCCCCAAATATGCCATCCATGCGATTCCATTCCCATCACACTAAAACGCCATTCCAATCCAATCTAATCCATCCATATATCAATCACATCAACCCAATCCAACCCAACCCAACCTAGCCAATATCAATATCAATATCATCCATCGCAATCATAACCCTATCCCCAAACCCAAACCTAAACCTACGCCTTGCCATCAAATCATCCGATTAAATCCCACCGCATCGCATCCCCTACCGTGAAACCATTAAAAGAAACATTTTTTCCCATCCAATTCATTCATCCCTTTATCGTATCGTAACAGACATTTAACAAACCAAAAAGTAAAAAGCAAAATGAAACAATCTTATGAAAAAAAAAGAAAACATGGGAATAATTCTTAAACCCATCCGAATCCAAATCCAAATCCAAATCCAAATATAAACAAGAAACGCCCCTCGTATATGTCATATGCCATATTTTCCCCTTCATCTTTCCCTTCAAATTTCGTACCTCATACCTCATACTTTGTACACCCAAAAAGTATTCATAAAAATATATGTGAAGAATCAAAAACATCTTCCTCAAGGAGAAAAATTGACTACAGCCATTTCCATCGCAGCAGCTTGGGTTGGATAAGAAGAAGGCATCGGTGGTAGCGGTGGCGGTATTTCATCACCCAGTCTCTTGGTTGACGAAATATTCAACACGCGGTACAACAAACTCTTCCTCTTCCCATCCGCGCGTTTACACGAAAGATGTTGAACGCCTGCTGCATATTCAGCACGAGGACCCATCGTTCGACCACCACTTGGAAGACGCCTCATGGCTGCTCCGAGTTCACTTCGATGGTCCCAGGATGGACAACTTTCGCCACTCTTTCGATCCAATTCTTCTTCCCATCCGTAGATATCGGTACTGGTACTGCTGGTACAGGAATTGATGCTAGCAGCCGAACTCGAGTAAATGCTACTGGCCGAAGAACATGCGACGCTTGCATCGGCCGTTGAAGGTTCGTCGGGAGATCGATCATCCATAATTGTGTTGGTTGATGAAACCGTCGTGGCTAGACTGGTCCGTGATGCATGAGCTTCCGAATGTGCTGAAATCCAAGTACCATTATCTTCCTCAAAATCAAAGTCCGCATGAACTTGAGTATCAGTCATGATCGTTTCTGAAGATTGCCTTGGCTCATCTCGTTCGAGAACCTTCGCTGGTATGTAAAATGGCAATCCTGCAACTTGCATCATCTTCCCTTTGACATTCTCCTTTTCATTTATACATGACCCCACTTTTGCGGCCGCGTCATCCCCTCCAATACCTCTACTCATACTCCCACCCTGTTCTATGTTCCCCCAAGATTTGGACGATCTGTGAGACCTAGAAGACCCAAATGAAAAATCCTTTTCGTTGCTGTCAACATGTGTTGATGCCATAGCTGTAACGAGTGAAGGCCGACGTCCCGTAATATCTACTGGTGAACCGGGATGCGCGACCATGAGTGGTGATGCTCCTTCAGTTGCTTTCAGCGTTGTATCGACGCGAGGCTGTGATGACTTCTTTGTCATGGTCGAGGCGTTTGTGGAATTTTCCATTGGCCCATTTACGGGGCAAGAGATGTTAGAAAAAGCATCAGAAAGTGATGACGAGGCCTGTCCCCGTCATGGTTGACTACCACTATGATCGTCGCTCCCACTGTAATCTCGTGAACTACTTGTCGATCCATGTGTCGATCGACTTTTCTTGAAACCGAGTTTTGCACTCATCTTCTTCCAGCTGTTACTCCCTTCGCGAGAATGACGTGGACTCGTTCCAGGTGAGTCACTCATGAAACCAGTATCTGAAGTTGGAGGGGTCGTTGGTGGGGTCAGCAGCTCCACGGAAGATGGCGAATCCGTATCATCCGTAAGACCATCGGGGTCCACAGAGGAAGCTCCTGAAGATCCAGAAATAAATGTTGATAAGCGAGAGGAAGTTGCGCGACCTAATGCAGCAGTGAGATGCGAATGTTGCGATAATCGTTGTGATGGAAGGCTATGGGAATGAGAAACCTTATCCTCACTAAGAGGTGGACTTCCTCTTCTCGCGCGTGATCGAGCAGGCGATAATGATCGCTCGTCCAACGATCCAGCCATAGCAGTATCAACAAACGACTCATTAGAGGCCCAAGGGCTATGCTCGGAACCACGTGACGAAGGAGCGATCGAGTTCAGGAATGGAACTAAAACTGATTCATCCATCAACTCATATATGATCTTGACCGCTTGGTCCAATTCTCTAGGGTCTGGAGCCGCATATACGTTTGGCAAACGCATCAGTCGATCCCTAACATCCGAAGGTAGGTTTACTTCTCGTGGTCCGTTGGGCGCAATGTAAGCATCCAGTAATTTCCGCCATAACATTCGAACATATTCGCAATCTTGGTCGGTAGGTGATAATGGTGAATATGGATCTCTACCATATATCGTGTGGTAATGATGTTTATATCGGGTGGCATCCATGGTGAATTCCAATGTTTCCAAACAATGATTTTGTGACAGGTATGCCATGAAGGCGCTTAATGTCCATGGTGGCGGTGCAACATTCGACAAGACCTCTTGTAAAGTTGGCCGGCGTGGACAATAAGGACCAGGTGGTATAGAAAGACTCAAAGGCTTCGAGCTCGACGGCAGGAATTCTCCTGACGACATGAAGCCTTCGTCGTCCGCGTCGCAGTCCGAGAGGACAGATGAACAACACGGTGATGATTCTCTCGAGTACGTTTGAACGTATAATGGTGGAGGTTTTCTAATTTTCGATTTTCTCATGGCGCTTCGAAGATATCGCATGGATACTATCTGTGATATATTTACACTTTTATTGCTCCTCTCGTAGAATTTATCGGGTGTGAAGAGAAAGCCAAGTGCTATCGTGTGCCGCTCATTTGTCAGGAACAAATTAAAAAACCAAGTACGTCGTCAAATTAGGTGTTTGCTGCAAGGCACAGTAACTGGATTTGATGGAGCCCGCGTGGAAAGAAAGGTAGTCGTAATCTCGTGAGATGCAGGTTTCCGCAGAGTACCGAATTATGACAAGGTACTTTCCCAATAACCCATACAAGTGTTGGACCACAAAATGGATAACTGCACAAGGTAGTGACAGTTAATATCCTTCTGGAAACGAGTCTCCGATGTTCGGGAAGGCCGTGATATCAAAGTCAGAAACAAGGTCGTAATGCCGAGAGGCTGAATGAAACAGACACCTTCTCTTTTTTTCCCCCTGGTTCTTTTGTAATGCGACGTTATAATGTAATACAATGTGTGACTCTTTTATAATCAGACCAGGCTGAGTTTTTTTAAAATCCTTAGGGAACTATAATTCATTCGTTCCAAGTAATTTTGAAGTGAGTACCGGTAAGTTGTTAGGAGAAAGATTGAAGTCTAAGCAAGAGTAAAAGCCAGAAGAATAGAAAAGTCGCAAGTTAAATTTGGTTGAAGTGGTTCGTTTGATTTTTGAAATACTCGTAAAAGGAGAAGATAAGTTCTAGATTTCCTCAATGAATTTCTAGGTAATGTAGTTTTGAGAACGGACAAGACAACGTGGGCTTGAATTAGATAGGAAGATGATGAGATTGAAATTGAGATTGAGATTGAAGAGTTCCTTGTGAGTGAGAGTTCGAATTGATATTATTATGGATTGTATTGTGTTGTTTTGTGTTGTATTGTACTGTGTTGTGTGGTATTGTATTGTATTGTATTGAGAATGTTTGACGACGATGATGAATTGAATTGAATTGAATTGAATTGATGATGAGAATTCCTTTCCTTTTCGTAATGTCCGAATTTGCAGATGTTGGTGTTGTGGTACCTTACCTCTGTCTCTCTCTTTCTCTATCTATCTACCTATCTCAAGAAATGACTGTAGGTCGAATTGAGGCTGGCTGTGGACACTCTTTCTCGGACTTTTTGAAGATCTGAGAAGAAGAAACGGGTAATAGATGGACAGTTAAATTCCTATTATAATAATGGCGATGGGTGATGGTGAGTCGAGTGACAGATTCTTTAGAACGCAAAAGTGAGAATTATGGATCTTTCGAATGGGTCGAATGGGTCGAATGGGTCGAATGGGACCTGGTCCTAGGCTTTTCCTTTTTCTTTAAGATATCTTTACTATAACCATAACCATAACCATGATCCTTGATAATGGAGTTAGGTAGGGTAGGTATAACTCGAAGATAGGAATGGGATCGGGAATTCGGTATAAAGTACTGTAGGTCCAAAAGATCTAGTTGCTTATTTGAAGATTGAACACGAGGTTGGCCAAGGAAAAGATATATGAATTTATAAAGCTAATGTTATGCGAGAGACAATAAGGAGTAAATAATTGAAAGTTGTTGATTAATTTTTGGGAGATCTTGGATCTTTTGATGGGGTGAAAATAAAAGTTGTGGTGTGGGTGGTCCGAATGAGTGTATGTATGGGTGGTGTATCCAGGTCACTTGTGGTGTGTGTGTGTCTTGTTCTTGTCTTGTTCTTGTCTAGTAGTACGGGAAGACTGATTTCTAAAAGTGGCCAAGTGGCAAGGTATGGATGGGTTCAGGGGTTGATTGAGTACGGGTAGGAGGTAGGTAAGGGTAAGTAAGGTCTATGAGTCGTCGGATGGGGGGTTTGAAGAAAGAAGAAGAAGTGGATAGGGGGTGACGAAAGTGGTGATACAGATTTGTAGTTGCGGTTAATAATTGATGGCTAGATTCGAACGAATCGTTTGATCTATCATCTAACTTCTAAGGGATCGGGTAAGGGTAAATGTTGAATACCGGTAGAGATAGAAGATGATGATGATGATGGGTTGCAAAGATGAAGGGGGTTGGGGGTTGGGGGTTGACGGGTTGACTCGTTGAATGTTGGGTGTTAATAATTGAATGAAGTAAAATGTTGTGTTCGCATTCAATTAATTAATATCATGGATTTTCTTATTTGATATTCCTCTTCTTTTCCGTTTTTCGATAACCCGAACAATAAGGGTGAAACCTGTGATACTGATATGAAGATGGATATTATAACTGATATTATGACGATCTTTTCTCTCCTTTTACCTCTTTCGTTGATCAGAGGATCATCGTTGAAAGATGAAATAAATAAAAAAAGATCTTCTGGAACTTTTGATCTTCTAGAACTTCTTCTTCTTAAACGATGGCGTTTATAATAAGTTGTAAGTAACTAAGAATTGCCTGCGTGTGTATAAGTATCTATCTGAGACGATATTATCAATTATCAATCCACTTTACTAATCCATCCATTCATTCATATCCATCTATCCAATCCACTCATCCACATCCATCCATTCATCATCCATTAAAAGAGCAAGAAAAGAAAAAAGAAAAAAAAGAAAGCAATGATCCATCCACCACGCTAGAAAAGTCCTAGAAGCATCGGGGATTCAGGAGCCCATATTTTACGCCATCGAAATAAGAAAATGTCATATTTCTTTGTAAAAGGATCGAGGTATCTAACCAATCATGGCTTTTTAAATGCATTGAGAAGGGGTGGTGTGGAGTAAGCTAGTAGCTAGTGTGGAGTGAACATCATGCACGCGCCTCAATTGGGCTTAAAATCGAAGATCCACTGAAAATGCTTCTTTGATATGTATATAAATTAATGGGGCTAGTAGCTTAGTAGGGATATTGGGCCCTTTTCCCTTGTCTTTTCTGAATCATTGTTAAAGCAGCAGCAGCAGTATACCTAGGTAGGCAGGTACGTTCTATTCAGTCTAGTCCGACTCCGACTCCAACTCTTCTTTTTCCTTCCCTTCTCTGTTTTCCCTCACCCTTTCTTTTCTCATGAACATGGGAATAAACATAGTATACAATTCATGGTTATAGAGCGGGTTTAAAACTTTTTGGGCTATCCCATCGAACAACAAGAGTTTAGTGAAATTCTTGGCTGACTTCTTGGTTTAGTCTTGGCGGACATGGGGGTTTTTTTGGGTCTGCTACAGTACAAGCGCCTACAAGCCTACTACAATTTACAAGTGGTTGGCTACTTTTGGATAAATCGTATGATTCATTTGGATGCTTGCGGCGTTGAAATTTGAACTGGGCTTGCGAAGTTGCGCGACTGGATAATCATATCACTGGATAATCACTGGATATGGGAGGAATGAAAATTTTATTGGAGTTATCGGTATACCTGGATAGGTAGGTAAGTGGTTTAGGTAGGTGGTTTAGTTTATTAGGTAGTTTTGGTAAGGTAGGTAGGTATAGGTATATAGGTATCTAGGTACTACCTAGATAGTAATTATATTATTAAGCATCAAGGAGAATAATCTTTAACCTGTGATATGAATTCCTGAGCTCAATATAAAGAATGGAAGTTGGGCCGTTTGAGAGAGGCTATGCTTATGCTATACTATAATATTTTATGCTTAAAGATTAGATTCCCAATCATTAATTGTGCTACACACCAAAAATCAATTGAACCGGTATGATATGAGATATTGTAATAAAGGGGTACCTACTGGCGTGGCGTTCTTCCATTTTCATCCATCCATCCCTTCTATCCTTCTATCTATCCTTCCCTTCCCTTCTACAGTACAATACAAGAAACATGAACACGCAATTCCTGTCTCACCACTGTCACTATCCCAACATCCCACCCGTCACATCACATCACATCACATCACTACCGTATTCTATCCTTCTATTCATTCCATTCTATTCCAAACTCTTTCTATATGTTACTGTTACACACGGTGAACTCCGTTTATTATATACTCTGAGTACTTATTGTATAATTACCTAATATACACCTACCTAGGTAGTATACACTACAACTCTATGTTCTTTCCCAATCGATTCGCGAAATATACCTACCTATTCATCTATCTATCTATATATCTTTCCTGGTATACTATATTTACATCTTCAATTCAAGAAGTACCACCAAATATACACTATATCGTACACTATCTTCAATACCTAATCCTAAATTTTAACCAAACCTACCTACCTACCCTAACTTCCCTTCCCATCCCCATCCATCACCCACTCATTCAAAATCCAATCCAATCCAATCATGAGCCACAATCAATCCCTTCCCTCAAGAGTCAATACCAACCAGTATAATCCCTCACTTCATTGAAGATCATTCCATATCCATATCCATATTTAAATGAATACCGGTACCAATAGATACCGCAGTTCCTCAACTTTCATCTGCCGGAAACGTGGAACTATCTTATCTTCAAGAAATGTAGAGAAGTGCCGGTCTTTGAGTTGTACTATTGTATGTACTGAGTACCGGTTGATGAATGAATGAATAAATAATAAATAATAAATAATAAATAAATAAATAAATAAATAAATAAATAAATAAATAAATAAATAAATAAATAAATAAATAAATAAATAAATAAATAAATAAATAAATGCATTTGTCTTTGTCTCTATTCCATCTTC